>CM032641.1:7209660-7298585 GCA_019097785.1 Fraxinus excelsior
AGGACAATGTTTAATTTAAGTTTGGGAGTGTATTATAAATTGTGTCTATTCGCCTTGGTTATATATATATATATATATTGTGTGATTTGTGTGCATTAAAAAAAATTCGTTTTTTACTACATATTTTTTCATGTTTGTGTGAGTTAGATAGCCTTGCCACCATTAGTGTATGTAATTGAGAACATGTGTTGATTTATGAATTGTGTATAAGTTATGTGTTTGAGTTAATATTTTTGTTTATTCATGTGAAACAGAAAATATTTATGCACGTGAGTTGATTGTAACGTTGTACATGAGTAGGTTGATTCACGTTTATAGGTTGAAATAGAGAACTTAGATGCTAAACACAGACAACTATTAAACAAGATTCACATCCCTAAACCAAATCTTGGATGTTTGGTTGGTTGAACTGTTGTAGGTAGACATGGAAATAGATATGGATTTCGTGTGTGCAAAATGTTGTGTAGACTGTCTGAGACCAATGACATGAAAATTGGGTGAAAAACCTTAAGTTAAAGGTCAATTTTCAATAATAAGTGTTTAATAAAGGGCATTGCACTAATCACTGCATAAAAGGAAAGCTACCCTAAAAAGATCCTAATGAGGACGATCATAATAATCTTATTGTAAGGCGTCTCTTCGTAGCCTTTATGACTCGAGTGAATAAGTCTGCAATGGTTTAAAACCTAGTGCCCTAAAGTCATTTGATTTGAGAGTAATCGGCCTAAAGCTTGCTATATGGGTCATTTAGAAAGCTCAATGGAGAACGTCCTCACATAAGATATATATAAAAAAAATCTGAAAAAGTAGGTGCATGAAATAGAGGACACATCACATATTGTGATTAAGTCCCGAATACTTATTTTAGAGGATTGGGCTTTTAATAAGGGGTTAGCAACTTGGTTGAGTTTTGGAGGTCGAAGCTATCAAAAATAAGGAGAATCCATATTTGTTGATATGTTGAACTGCAATTAGTAAAGCATAACCAAACTTTGAGTTGTGTAAGAAGTAGTATTAAATATCAGCTTAGAATACACCCTTGGGAAGAGAAAAGAAAACAAGTTTGGGGGTGTATGAATCTCACGAGTGAAGTAAGAAAATATTTGACTTTTAAGGTCGAAAATTGAATCAACTTATTATTGTACATCATTGCACTTAACTCTCCACACACACTCCCGTTTTGTTGTGAATATGTGAAAAATTAGCTTGTGCATTATAACTTTGAAGTGATTCGTGAAATTGATGATATGTTTTCAATCCTGAGCTAATAAGGAAATATATATAGCATAATTGGTTTAAGTGATTTGGTTTGTTTATTTGTGCTTGTGTGCTTGTCAACGATTTTCATTGGTTTAATGTTTGCTCGAGGACTAGAAAAATATTAAGTTTGGGGGTATTTGATGAGTGATATTTCACTCATGATGTCAATGTTTTCAATATTTGGTTAATTCTTATGATTTGTTGATGTTTTAATGCATGATTTTGATGTTGTGATTTAGGTTGATGAGATTGAAGAAAATAAGCAAAAGTTGACAAAATTGGAGAAATGTGTTAAATTGTAAGAGATTTAAAGTTCGGGACAAAAGTGCAAATACTCAAAACTTGAGCCGAACCTCATGATGAAGATTTGAGATTGTTAATGGTCAATTGGATGAAAAAGATGTCAAAGGTATAAAATATAACCAAAGAGTGATCACATATCAAATTCCAACCCAAAAAGTTTTGCTCCGAATTTTTAGTCTCATATTGAGACTCACTTTTGATATAGTAAACGATCGAATTGGAGGATGATATTTGAAGTAAGGTTGTAGCCCTTTGCGTTAGCTTGTCAATGCATCTTAAATCATTCCAATCGGACATCGGAAGCAAACATTATGATAAAAATACTGAAACATGCACAATGCAGTCCCCACCGAAGATGGGCGCCGCGGCGCCGAAATGTGGGCGCTCGCCTTTGAACCAATACAGAGAGTGCGGCACCACAGCGCCCAATCTTGGCATCAAGGCACTGCTTGTGCAAAAAATATGTTTTAATATTTTTTAATTCTTTTCTTGCCCCAATTCAACCCTAATTCATCCCAAAACTCTAAAATACTGTAAATACAAGTGAGAAGACCTAATTCTGGGGGAGAACGGAGGCTTAGAAGACAACACAAAGGAGAATTGATCTAGAGCTAAAACGACAAGGAACTGGAGGAGAATTCAAGCGGTAAAAGAGTTTTTCTTATTCTTTTCTCCTCCATGTTCTTTAATTCAGATTTTATTATTATTTTTAGGAATTATGAACTAATTTCCATAGCTAGGGCTTGATGTAACCAAACTTGAATTATGATTTGATTTTATCATTTTTATTCTATTTGATTTCTCATATATGTTTGATTGTGTCATGAAATTAATGCTTTCAATTAATTTGCCACTAATTGAATGAATAGATGCTAGTCAATTCCGGCACTCGAGAGAGGAGAATTTAGGCGTGATCATAGGATTGACACATAATAGATTTTATGGGTTTCGAGAGAAATTATAGGATCTATGAAGCTTACTCCATAAAAGAATCATGAACTTGATAAATCTTTGATTTTAATTCGGAATAGAGATATTGGAATTGAAATCTAAGATTAATTTCTAACCGGCACTCGAGAGAGGGGAGAGAAATACATTATGATTCTTGCTTTTAAACATGAGAAAATTAATTAGAATAGCTAGACATAATTGAATCATAATTGATAGCGAGGTGAAATATTTCCCTAGGTTTCTCGCATTGATATTCTCCTATAAATTGTTTTCTTTCCATTTGAATAATCACACATTTATATTCTTTTAGGATAACAACATTGAATTGAAATTTGAATTGTCTAGATAATGCAAAAGCTGAAATAATTATAATACTTGGTAGGAATTAAATTAGAATCCTTGTGGGTTCGACACTCAACTCTACTACTATATTACAAAATTTGATACTGTGCATTTGCGGTATAAATCACGTTGCATAAAACGCGTGACAAGTGGAAATGTAGAAATGTTGTGGATCAAGGTGCTATTTGTGGTAGCTGCCCAAGCCACTTCTTCCTTAGCCAAGTGATACGAACACAGCCAAGAATATATCTTGGGAACTCACGAACAATTTGAAATCAATCCAAGAACGTCCAAATCCAAGTTGTAGACGATAGAATCTCGACCCGAGCCTCACGATTCAAGAACCAAAGGTATATTAAATCTTAGACCCGTTGATATGCGGAAACAAGAACATCGATTTGCGAACACCACAAAGGGTGTCTAATCCTTTTATAAGTTCTAGGGTTGAACGCCACAAATACTCAACATATTTGATAAGTTCGGGATTGTTCATGAAGAACAAGAAGAGAAAAAATCTCAATATTTCATTATATCAAAAAGCTTGATTTTACAATGAAATAAATCTTCTATTTATACTAATGCTAGAAAACCTGGAAAAAAAAGTAATTGGGTTACAAAATATTGTAAAATTGGAAAGAAAATAGAATTCTAGTCTAACAAGGAAATTCGCGCAAAAAGGAAAGTTTTCAGTCAACTTGTTCTCGGCTTGTTTCTGTACGACTGCAAGTCTAAAAGTACTATTTTATAGCACAGCCTTGTGTAGAATCTCGTGCCATTTTGGGAATGTACTCATGGACGAAAATTCAACAATCGAGCTGAAAGTTATGCCTGTTTTCGTCCACGCTGCTCGTTTTCTTTCCAAATATCTTCCAAACCTTGAATCCACTCGTTTCGGCTCTCGAACCCTTCACGAAACTTGAACCTTGGCATGTCAACTTTTTCAATTTGGACTCCAAAACTCGACCAAGTGATTGCCTATCCCGGATCATATCATACTCTCCCTCTTCAAGAGGATTTGTCCTCTAATCCGTACCTTCAATACCCAGATTATAACCCTTGCTGCTAATCAATGCAAGAACATGAAATGGTCCATCACCTCTAGGATGTAATTTGGATCTCCTTTGAACTTGAGCCCTCCACCTTCGATTGTAAACCCAATCACCTTCACCTGGATCAAAGTGTGCTCGCCTCGACTGCTTAATCTTGCAAGTTTGGGATGCTCCCATAGCAACTCCATCAGATAAAGTTCCATGCTTCTTACCTGCTTTACTTGGCCCATGCACTTGTAACAATATCACTTCTAATGCACTAATATTTTCCCTTCGATCATCTTCTTCACTCAGCCCTCTGCATATAAAATTCCTCCAGTATCTTTAATATTCCATCGTCTCTTCGGGGATCACAAAGTCAACCTTCGGTAATATGGAAACTTCCAAGTGATGATGTTGTAGTTCAATTTCATCCACACCTTGATAGTCAATTTGAAGGTCAATCCCCTAGTCGGGTGGTATTCCAATGGGATATAGTTATATTCTAATTGTTCGTTGAATTGGATGTTACTAGATTTCATAAAAGGAGTTTGTAATTTATGAGACAAATCCTATAAATTTTAGCATATGCATTCTATTTGTTTCTCTTTAATGTATGTCCTGATGCACCTCAGCCCTATCAACAAATATTTCGTTGTTATATGTCCTAATTTTTCTTCCTTGTGTGTTCATATTTTCTTTTAAAAGTAATAAATATTTTGTAGGAATATTTCAGGGTTGTTACAAAGCAATCGTCAAAGTAACTGATTAGACATGGGATAATTCTTTGGTTAAAATTGGGTTATGTCGTATCATTGTTCTCTGCTACTAGAATCTGTTCTTTTCAACATTTCTAGTAAACCTTCGCCTCGAAGTGAGTCTGTTTGAAATATTCACTTCGATTTCTATTATTACTCAATCATAGAATAATTTTTTATTTTTTTATTTTTCAGGTTTTACAAATATAAAATGTCACGAGAAGTTCAAGAGGTGCCAAAAAAAAAAAGTACAGAAATCTGGGAAGGTTGGTTTCTCCAATGCATGTCCATATGATACAGTTGTGCCTACCATGGGACAAGCTATGGACATGGCCATTTTATTTAGCCAATTTGGTAACTCAAAGCTTGAACCATTGATGCTTGGACTCTTTGAAATGGATGAAGTACCCGTGTCAGACATGACACGACATAGGTATGGGTATGGGTATGAGATATATGTCGGATCCTCCAAATTTCAACTGGACACTTCATCGTTTCTACTTTTTTTTTTTCCCTTCCCCGTTTCTTATTCGATGACAACACAAGATTTTCCCTTTTGTCTTTTCTCTTTGCCTTTTCTTTTTTTTTTTTTTTTTTCCTCTTCTTTCCTCTCTGTATCGATGATTTAGGGTTTTCTTTTTATGAAATGAAAATGGTTCCATATAGTGCAACTTAGCATTCCATTAAGTTTAAATTGTACTCAAATCCCTCATTTTCTATTTTATATAATATTTAATAATTAACTATAATAGGTTACTTCAAATTTTGGGATAACATATATTCAGATTCATTCTTTTTCCAATTGAAAGGACCTTAGACCCATTTTTTTTATGAAATATACAAAGAATTTGTTGAATTTTTGGGAAGATTTGTCCCCTTAGATATTGTAATTCCGCAATTTGCGCATTAAGAGAGATTTATTTTATTTCCTTCTCTTCTCTTCCTTTTTGTTTGAGGCTTTATGGTAACTTCATGACTTTTACAATATGATAAGCTGTAAACCTCTTTTCCTGTTTGTTTGATAGCCATTTTTATTTTATTTTTCATTTTGTTCTTGTTTGCCGTGGATATTTCAAGTAGGAGTTTAAATTTGGATTCAGTACTTAAAACATATTTCTTTAGATTTTTTGTCTAATCTTGGGGTATGCTTGCTCTCTCTTGACATGTTATGTATTAAACATTTATATGTGGCACTCGTCCCCAACCTTTTAACACTGTGTAAGCGGTTTCCTCACCCAATGGAAAATGTTTATTTAGACCTTAGATATTCATGCGACACTCATGTAATGTGACTGAAAGGATAAAATTGCTGAAAAGATGATAAAAAAGAGATCGACAAGGAGAAAGCAAAAACATTTCAAAATACATTTAAGACTTGTAGAGAATTCAACTTGTAAACTAAGAAAGTTCCAACTAAATTTCATTGATTGCTTGTCATATAACTTTACATACGAAATATTTAATCTCCACAGAATAACGGAATCATCATATAATACATAGAGAAAACATTGCATTATGCTGTTAAATTTAAAACCTCTGTCAAGCAAGGAGCTGAAATCTGATATTCTTTAATGCTACAACAACTTCTTTCATGTTCACCCTCTCACTGGCACTCTCCATGGAGCAATTTAAAGCAAGTTCCATTACCGATGACAAACATCTCAGCTTTTTTGTGTTGTGTTCTTCTATCCCCAACAAGTTCGAATCTATAATCCGAGTTATTGCATTGGGCATAGAATCATTGATCCAGCTCCTTAGGATTAAATCTCCAGAAAACTTTTCATCATTTGGTTTCATTCGTGTAAATACTTCCATTAACATGATGCCATAGCTGTACACATCACATCTTATTGACACTGATCCTTCCAATCCATACTCTGCACAAATATTATGAAATTCGTTAGCAGTATTATGTATGGTGTTGCACATTATTAGAAATATATATAAGTTGTATTACGTGTTTGTGTATTGTAATGTACAATATATCTAAAACTTTCTAAAGCATTACTATGTTTTTGTTTTTGCTAACAATGAATCTGGATATTAATCATTTGAACTACCCTTATCTGGCCTAATCTAGTGGACCAAATGTACCCTGACTGCACAAGGGAAAAGATAGGAGCTTTACCTGGTGCAATGTAACCCAATGTTCCCAGGGTTGTAGTGTATGCATTGCTTTCTTCCTCACCCAATAACTTAGCAATTCCAAAATCACTCAAGTGCGCAACCATATCTTCATCCAGCAGAACATTACTTGGCTTCAAATCACAGTGAACAACAGGCGTAGAGTAGCCATAGTGCAGATATTCCAACGCATATGCTACGTCTACCATTATGTTAATTCTCTGCAAGATATCCAACACGTTGTCATCTGAATACAACCACTTCTCAAGGCTTCCATTAGGCATGTACTCAAGCACCAAGGCCTTGAAATCTGGATTGGAGCAAGCACTAATGACTTTGCACAAATTCCTATGGCGAAGGTTGCGTAATACTTCACATTCTACATCAAAACTCTTAAATGCATTTTGTTGCTGCAAATTGAAAACCTTCACTGCGATATCCCTTCCATTATTGAGAGTCCCTCTATAGACAGAGCCTAAACTCCCAGTCCCAAGCAAATGGCTCTCACTATACCCTTCAGTTGCTTGCAAAAGTTCATAATACGAGACCCATAGAGTTGTACCACGTGCAAAGTCTACTCTATTTTCGACCAAATTTTTCCTTCGGTATCTTCGAATTGCATATGTCGCCAAGACTGTGACGATCAAAATTAGTACTGTAATCCCCAACAAAGAAAATACAACTGCACGCATCGGTTTTCTTCTCTTTTGTCTACCAGTAGGACATGATGGGAGACCATATATAGGATCACCACATAATCCCTCAATTTACTTGAAAAGTTTTTGAAAGGACCACTAGAAGGAACTTCACCACTTAAATCATTGAAAGAAACATCCAAGTAAGTAAGATGCTTGAGTGCCTCCATGGACTTAGGGATGTTACCAGAAAGATTGTTGTGAGATAGATCGAGATGCTCCAAGTTCGGCATCTTACCCACTGACTCCGGAATAAATCCTTGCAGTGCGTTATGTGCTAAGGAAAGATTACTCAAGGTCAGTAAATCTTCAATTGCGCTTGGGATACTACCTGAGAATCGATTGACTGATAGATCAATAAAATATGCAACCTTGAGGTTCCCAATTTCTTGAGGTAGAGAGCCACTCAAAATATTTGTAGATAGATTCAACTCCAGAAGATCCTTCTGGAGCCACAGGCTTGCAGGTATGGTGGAAGTCAATCTGTTAGAATCTATATATAGAGACCTTAGTGTAGTAATATTCCCTATGCACCCTGGAATAGCACCTGATATTTGATTTTGTGACAATGTCAGTTTATATAAATTGTGAAGTTCACAGATAGAGTCCGGGATAGATCCACTTATGTTATTGCTGTGAAAATATAATCCTTGAAGCTTTTGTAAATTCACTAAGCATGATGGAATTGATCCTGTCAACTCATTACCAACCAGACTTAACACTATCAAACTGGTGAGATTGCCAATTTCATTTGGAATGCTACCTCTGAGATCACAATTATAACCATAAAGATATTGAAGAGAAGTGGACAAATTCCCAATTGAAAATGGAAGAATGCCATTCAAAGGATTATTGGCAAAAGACAACAATGTTAAATACCTACAGCTTGTCAATGAAGTGATAAAGCTCAATTCTGGAGATTCACTAATGAAATTGTTCTCTGTCAAGTCTACAATTTCAATGAAGCTCAAATTCCCGAGGAAGTTTGGAATTGGTCCATTAAAGTTATTGCTGCTCAAATAAAGAAACTTCAAGTTGTAAAGAGTGCCAATCTCTTGTGGGATTACACCTACAAAATTATAAAGTTCTCAAACTTTAAAAGAAACAACGTTCTTTAAATTTCTGTATAAAAATACAAAGGACAAATGCAAAAGTTGTTTTGAATCCAATTAAAAGTTACCAGATAGGTTGCAATTAATAATCTCAATAGATTGCAATGATGAAATGTTAAAGATACTGGCTGGTATTGAGCCATTAAGAAAATTTAATCCCATGCTCAACTCCCTGAGGTTCTCCAAATTGCCCAACTCATGTGGAATTGCACCTGTCAAATTGGAAAATCAGAATGAGAGACTGCAATTACCAAAATGTTGATCTATTGAAGCGAAAAACTATAGTACTAATGCAACATCAATCACAATTCATTTACCGGATAAATCATTTGAATAAAGATATAAAATCTGAAGCTTCCTTATTCTCCCAATTTTTCCTGGAATGGATCCACTAAATTTGTTGTATGACAAAGAAAGCGTCTGAAGTTGTAAACATTCCGACAGATTGGAAGGAATTTCACCACCCAATTCATTTTCAGATAGATGAAACCCACGGAGTCTTGGGAAGCCATGGCATATTTGAAGAGGGAGATTACCAGTTAAGTTATTCCCTGTAAAAGCAAGATTTTCCATTGTCGATATGTTGAAAACCTGCAATGGTATTACACCAGTGAGTCTGTTATATTGTAATGCAAGTGTTTTCAAGTTACGAAGATTTCCAATGTCTTCTGGGATTTTCCCTTGTAGAGGATTGAAAGAGAGATCCAAATACTGGAGGGTGGATATATTAGAGAGAGAAGGTGGGATGAAACCTGAAAAACTGTTTTTTCCAAGATTCAGAACTTGTAATTTAGGTAAGAAATGAAGCCATGATGGAATTTCGCCACTGAAGTTGTTGGAACGGAATTGCATGATTTTTAACCGTCGGAGTTGAATCAGCTCTTGAGGAACACCACCATGAAAATAGTTTCTGCTTAAGTTTAAAGAAACGAGGAAGGATAGATTTCCCAATTGGGAAGGTATCTTTCCAGTAAGATTCATGCTAGAAATATCCAAGGCAGTCACTCTTTGGTGGCGAAGACCACAAGTAACTCCAATCCAGACACAAACAGAAGTAGAAACCGACCAATTTTTCGAAAAAACGTGCGACGGATCTAAATTTATGTGGGCTTTGAAGTTGAGAAGAGAAGATTGATCGGTAGTAATATTTGTTGTTGCCATGGCTTTGCAGGCCATTAGACACTGTACCAACAAAATTGCACGAAGAAAGTAATTAGACTTCTGCATGATACTTTTTCTTGCTGCAACTAACAATGTTGGATTGGAGGTATAAATACTAAAAATATATACAATTTTTTTTATAAGTAGTTAGTCTTCCGTTTTGCCTTGTGCTTTCCCAAGATATCAAAGTCAACTAATAATCAGGTTCATGCTTCTTTAAATCTTTTTTTTTTATCAAATTCATTTTGAACCACACAGTCTCTCGATAAACTAAGGAATAATTGCTACAACCCCAAACTTTTAAAAGCTTTGTAGGTTTTACTCTAACATTTCATTTATTACACCCGTGATCCTAAATCTTTCAAGTACATGATTAACAAACTGCCACATGTATTAAAACGGACTAATAAAAGGGTATTAAAAATCATAGTGTGCGTAGTAATCGATTTTACAAGTGCTTCATAGTTGCATATTAGTTTAGTTATATAATTAGTTATAAAATCACAATTCACAAATAGACTATTTTGATTAGTGTTAATATTAACTATAACTAGAGTAAGTACATTGTCCTTGTGGGAACAATATTTATTCAAAATGATCAACTTTGTATCTTATGAGCATTTTTAATGCTTCATGTCACCGTATGCCTAATAATAAACTTAGGAAGGCTCTACAATTACTATCTTTCATGTCATCAAATGCCTAATCATATCCGTCCGTCCCTTTGCACACCGAGAAGTGGCGTGCATTAAATCCCTCAAAGACCCGATGCAAAGCACAACGAGCATGAAAATGACCCATGTAGTTTGGCCTTATTTTTTGGATCTCTCCAATGATCTGTTCTCCGATCAATTCAAATTCCCAACATGACTCCAAGCCAGTTTTTGGCCTACCACGGCCCTAAACTTCCAAGTCACAGCCAGGTAAGAGTCAAGCCAGCTGCCTCATTTGACTTGTAGATGCAGAAAAGTACTAATGCGTTCAATTTTCTTCCCGTAAATATCACGGCATGACCTTTCATATGCAGCCTGTATGGTAGTTCACTTCAATGGACCAAATTAAAGCTAAGTGAAAGGGAAAAATTAGATTAGTATCACCCATTTCAAAACTAAAAATAAAAGATTCAAATTTCAAAAAATAAGTTATTTAATAAAATTTATTTATTTATGATTTAATTAATTAATTAAATATATTAAGGTCACGGATCTATATAATTTGGTCGGAAATTGACGATTTAGTTAGTCACATATTATTTTTCGCAAATTCTTTAACCAACACATTTATTTTTGTTTCTTTAACCTTGTTTGTTTCAATATGAGTCGCTTCAAGAGCACGCCAAATTTCTTAAGCTGAATCACATGTACTAATTCTATTAAATTCATTTCTATTTAGAGCACAATAAAGTAAGTTCTTGGCTTTAGCATTTAATGATAATTTTCTCCTATCTTCTTCATCACATTCTTCTCTTGATTTAGGAATACATTGATCGGGTTAACCATCGACCTTAATAGTATTTGTTGGCACGTATGGACCAAAATCAATAATCTCCCAAAAATTGTAATCAATGGATTGAACATAGATTGTCATTCTAGCCTTCCAATAATTATAGTGAGTGTCATCAAAGAAGGGGGGTCGGTTTGTAGAATGTTCCTCAAGATTTTGAAAACCAGTGTTAGCTATAACTCAAGATTGTGAAATCTTTAAAGAAGTGAATATCAAGCTCTGATACCAATTGAAAGCCCAAGATTGGCTAACCAAGAGGGTGGTGAATTGGTTTTTAAATTTTTTTTCGTTAACTACACAAGCTTTTATTCTAATAATCACACAAATGATAATGAAACAAGTTAAACACAAATAGGCACGTGGATACTCCAAATAAGTTTGAACAAAGTAGAAACGCAAAGTAAAAGAGTTAGAGGGTGCAAACGATATAGTATGGATGTTCGATCCAACGCAATGATCTATGTCCCCCGTTACCAAGCTCTCTGTCTCGAGCAAGACCTTTTTCACTATGTTGATTGATTTGTGGTGCAACCCAACCCTTTACAACGCTTCCGGTGATTTACAACCAATGAACACCAATCCTTTTACATATTTGAGCTTTCCGAGACCTCAACACGACCCACAATTCAAAATGATTTTACAAGTGAAATATTCCCTTCTATTCTAATGATAGAATCAAGATTGATAACAAGAAGAGAAAAGACAAACATTTCAATAAATGGCAATGAGTTTAGTTCAAAGTGTTGATATGAAAAACTTTTTGATAAATAAAGGATTTTCACAAATTTAATCACTCAAAAGTTTTTCAACAATTTAATACTTTTGATCTTCTTAAAAATGGAGAATAAGATAGTTGGGATCAATAAAAGCCTCACTTTAATGCTCAAGAATAGTTTTTGCAAGAGGAGGAATAGTAAGGTATTTATAGCACTCAAACGGTCAAAAGTTCTGTCCTAACAGACGGATTGTACCGAATGTTTGGTGCAGTACCGGACGGTCAAATAGCTATTATTTTTTGTCAAAAAATTAGACCGTTGGCCAAAAATTGATTTTACCAAACGTCTGGTAAAGCATACCGGACGTCCGGGTATAATCAATTTGGCCCGGAACGTCCTCGTTTTAATATATATCAAATGTTGGTGTTAGAAGGACGTTTTAAAATGTTTTTCAAGGTATTAGTTGTATTTAAAATACTTGTTTCAAATTTTTACATTTGAAAAACATATTTTTCAAATAAAACATTTTTATCGTGAAATTTTGAAGCAATCAAAACTTTGAGCTTTATCACGATGCATTGCCAAGTATTAAAATGTTTTACTTTTGCATATAATCGTGAAACGTCTAAGTACTTAATTTGAATAACTTGAAGTGCATTTCTTGATTGATACTTTGATTTGCGTCTCGATTTTCGTGTAAGCAACTTTTGTGAGATTTGCAACATCATTTACCAAGACCTCGATTGTTTGAACATGTTCCATTTGGGCTATTGTTCAATTTTCTTGATCTCAAACTTTGTGCCATCGAATATTCTTGTGCACAATAATTACTATGGCCACTTAAAATCAACTTGTTAATAATAAACATGATTTATTTGTAATATTCAAAATGAGACGTCAACCATAGGTCAACAGTAGCATTTCTCTCCTTTTCCCCCTCCAGTCACCTCGCCATTTTCTCTCTTACTCACTAGCTCACTGTTTTCTCTCTTTTCACGGGCCTCTCTCTCTTCTCCCCAATCTCGGCCACCTCACCATTTTCTCTTTTTTATACAAACTCTCTTACCCTTCTCTCTTCCTCATTTCTCAATTTAATTTGGTCTTCATAAACTTGTGTCAGTGTTAATGGCACAAGAATAACAGACATTCCCTCATTGACAAAGCTATACCAGTTCATATACCCATCATGTGTAATTTTCTGTCATACTACCATGGCTTGCCCAATAAATATGGCCCGCATGCATAGGCGCAACATCATATACAACCTTGTCATTATAGATCCCAATCGAGAAATCAATCGTCACATGTTTATTCACCCCGACTTCTCCACTTTCATTCAACCATTGTAATTTATAAAGCCTACGGTGTTTAAACAATACTAAACCCAATTTCTCAACTAAGTTTGTGCTAACTACATTTGTGCAACTCCTACCATCAATGATTAAACTACATGCCTTATCGTGGACGTGGCATCGGGTGTGGAATAGGTTTTCACGCTGCTACTCCATCTCATCTGCCTTGACTTGAGTGCTAAGAGCTCTCATTGTGACCAGCAATTCTCCAACGACAAATTCCACTTTCCCCTCTTCATCAACATCCTCCAAAGTTGGCATGTCATCACATTCTCCTTCACTTTCACTCACCACCTCTCTATTATCCCATAAAATCATCACTCTATTGTTAGGACACTGAAAAGCAATGAGCCCCATTCCCAAACACTGGACACATTTTATGTCACTACTCCTTGTTTGCTAAGAATCCATTTTGGGTGCGATTTTGCTAGCACTTTCTTCATTTCCTCGCTGCATTTCAATAACTCATTTAGCTGCTACTTTATTCCCTTTATTACCTTCATTCACTCTTTCTACCGATATTCAATTAAGGCGATTCAAAATTCTTTGGAAAGATAACTCAAAATGTTACAACTTTGATAGAAGTAACTATTTTTCCATTCGAACATTTACTGAGCCAAAAATGGGTATAAATGTCCAACTAAATATTTGGACATTCTTGTAGGATTGAAAATTGATTTGTTTTCACTCATTTTAACCTTTAGTTGTATCCATTTGACCCCTAGCATTCTTGATTCTTCATCGTGAGTTTCGACACAACTTTTGAGTATTTGCACTTTAGCCCCCTAACTTTAGATCTTGCCATTTTCGCTTTTTTTTTATTATTTCACTTCCATTCATTGAATTTCACCCAATTATAACACATTATATAAAAAATTCGCTATAATTCCCTAAAAAGAATTACTAAATGTCAATATTTTAGAGCTTGAATAAGTATATAAAATACACTTATCAATTGCGTTCATATGTGATAATTTTTGTAAGTTGATGGTTTAGCTAAGTAATAAATTTTTTAACGATCGTAACTTACCACGTGAGATTTTCATGCAATATGTTAGCAATGAATGAATGGGATCTGGTGGATGATGGATGAAGTGCAATGTTTTAAAGATGAGTGACTATTGGGAAATATTTTGAAATTTGATGAGTAAATCGTGATCAAGTATAATTTTGATGAGTAATTGGTGTGTGTTGTCGCAGACACCCAAAAATAATACCTTAACCTCTAAAACTAATGTAGTAGTAGAAGTAAGGGTCAATCCCACGAAAAGTATGTAATTCAATATTTTATGCTTCGTACAATGATTGGAGGGTTTTTGTATACAGATAATTGTAAATGACGCAATCAATAACAATGAAAATTAAATTAACAAAAACAATTAAAAGACTAACATTGGTCTAAGTCCACATCCATCACCGGAAATTCACAATTAATCATAGATGCAAGGATAATTCAATTCATATTTTGAATATTTATTGTTGGAATTACTTTTTTATCTCTCCTTAATTTTAGTTAGTTAAAAATCAACGTTCTAATTAACTCTAATTATTAAATAACCCCAGACCAATGCTCAAGATTCAATTTAAAAACAGTTTTACACAATAGAGAAATCGATGAACTAGATAACACAAACACCAGCGGTAGCTTTCAATCTATTTAAACATCATTCTTAAGATTCAATAACCTCTATCGCAGAAAATCATCAAATTCTAGTACTTCACAAGTTAAAGGAATCAAATAATTACGGATTTGAAATTTAACTTAGCTATATATTGCAACGAATAACAAACTAGTAAGCCTTCTAACAATTAAACATAACAATTATGGAAATAAGTGCATAAGCATATTCAATACTAAAAAACATGAATTAAATTAAGACAAACCATTTAGATATCACAATTGTGGTTCCGAGACTTCAATTTCATTCGACCAAGTGTAAAAGTTTAGTTACAATTCATGATTTTAAGAGCAAAATAATAAAGAATGAAGATGGGAGGCATTCTGTACATTCTAGGGTTTTAAAATATGTATTTATAATTGTTTCCATATGTGGCTGACTTAAATTTGGAAACCATGAATTTTTTCCTGATTTGGCATAAAAATTGCTTCCTGTTTTTGAATTCTAGGGTCGGGCATCCGCTCGACAATATAACTGGACATATTTCAGTATTTCGGTCATATCTTCCACTATCGATGTCCAATTGAGAACCAATGTATTTGGTTCGGGTCTCGGGTCTAAATCAAGAGCCAAAGAATCAAATAAGAACCGAAACTAAATAATTTTTTTATTTTTTATTGAATTAATTAAATCAAATAATTGGTAAGATGACTATGTCATCCAGGTACACCACCACAAAGTCATCTAAAAACCTGTGAAGTACCTGATTCATCATCGTACAAAATGTTGCTGGAGCATTTGTCAAGCCAAAAGGCATTACTTTAAATTCAAAGTCTCCATATCTGGTTACCACTGTAGTCTTAGCTTCATCTCCCTCTTTGATCCGAACTTGCCAGTATCCGAATCTAAGATCAATCTTTGTATAGTACCTAGCCCGGCTCAATCGATCGAAGCAATCAGCGACTAGCGGAATAAGATAGCTATTCTTTATAGTGATCTTGTTCAAGGTTCGATAGTCGCAACACATTCTGAGAGAATCATCGGCCTTTTTCTGGAACAACACGGGAGCTCCATATGGTGATTTCGCGAGTACGATAATCCCACTTTCCAGCATTTCTCCCAACTGTTTCCGAAGCTCTTCAAGCTCTAGTTAAGACATACGATATGGTGCCCTAGCGAGAGGCTTAGCACCTGGAATGAGTTCGATCTCATGATCGATTGCCCTCCTTGGTGGTAATTTCTTTGGTAACTCTTCCGGCATGATGTCCTCAAATTCCTCAACAAGCCTTCTGACAAGTTTTGGAATAGGACCACTTGCCTCTTCGATTTCTTCTAGTCGAAGAGTACACAAAAATGAGAGCTCATTCCTTTGAAACCCTTGTTGAATTACATGGCCGAGATACTCTTCTCACCCATCTTTCCATCTTGAGTAGTAATGACACACGGTTTACTACCCATCATCATCAATGAATGCGTACGGAAGCACAGCTGTCTTAGTATCCCGAAGAAATTACAACCCCAGAATAAGCTTGAAATCATCCATTTGAACGGCAGATAGATTTATCCTTCCTTCAAAAGGACCTGCTTTGATTGTCACGAATTTCGCTATTCCAACTATTGGTTGGGCAACATAGTTGATTGTTTAACCTTCCCACTACCTTTCTCCAGAACAAGTCCGAGTCGCTCTACTTCGGTACTTGTGAGGTAGTTGTGGGTAGCGCCCGTATCCACCATAGCCCTGATTGGCTTTCCATTGATCTTTACATCAATGTACAATAGGCCTTTTTCTCTGCAAATGAGAGCCTTCGATTCTTCCATCTTTGGCTCTTTCGAGGGAACATTGTCCCTTTTTGTAGCTCTGTACGATATTGTATTACACCGATGTGAGAACGTACCCATTACATCCTCATCCTCTTCGAAATCAGTCTCGCCGTGAATGCTAGCTTGTGGGACATCTTGCTTTGAACTTGATCCCCCAGATGCTAGTTGGCAATACGCGTTCACCATCCGTTTCTGAGGACATTCCGACACCCGATGGGGTCCTTCACATAAGAAGCGCATCAATTTAGGAATGACATCAGATCTACCCTCCGTTGCTTTTCCATTATTCTAGTTATTACGGTGCTGCCATGAAAGTTCTCTTGACGAATGTTCTGATAGGTTCCTCCCCTGTTCTGATGGAAACGCTCTTCCCCATTTGAGTTTGAGCTAGTTCTGTGAGGTCTATTTCCACCTCCAACCGATTGACTATTCCTAGAAGGCCAATCTTTTCTAGATTCCGACTGATAGTCATTCACACATTCGGTGGCTCCCATGGCCGTGCTCAAATCGGTAACCTTCTGTCTTTGAAGCTCTGTGCGTGTCCACGATTTCAACCCTTCCATGAAGGTAAATAGCTTATCCTTCTCCGACATATCTCGGATACTCAGCATATGCCCGAAAAAGGCTTTCACATACTCCCGAATGGAGCTTGTATGTTTCATTTCTCGTAAGGCCAGACGTGCCTCATATTCTACATTCTCTGGAAAAAATTGAGATTTGACCGCCTTCTTGAGAAGATCCCAAGAATCTATTCGGACCTTGTTGGCCCGAATATCAGCATATTTAGTTCGCCACCACAGTTTTGCATCCTTACCAAGATACATGGTAGCTGTTGTCACCTTTCTCGCTTCGTCATTGATCGAAGCCGCAAGAAAGTATTGTTCCATATCGAACAAGAAGTTCTCAACTTCTTTAGCATCGCGTGCTCCTCCGTAGGTACACGATTCTGGAATTCTGAGCCTATGCACAGGCTCTTGTGCGGTGGCTTGCCCATTGCCAACCGCGCGTTGAAGCACTAGTAATTGAGCTCTCAACACTTCCATCTCATCCTGTAGATCAGGTATGATAGCAACAGCTTCAGACATAGCTGCTCAAGCCTCTTGGCTTTCATCCATTCGGATACGTAGTTCCTGAATTTCCGTCTCGGCTACCTCGACCTTTTCTTCGAGGCCCTCCATGGCAAAACACAATCTAGTGTTTGTCACTTCAAGCACATCCAGCGTTGTTTTGTGTTCATCTTTTGAACATTTACAACATCTGTGGTGTTCGATGAAATTGGGCCAATTTTCATAGCTTTCTTATCGAGATCTTGAGCCGCAGCTCTGATACCAACTTTCACGGGTTACCTTTTTTCTTAGCACAGAAAGGGACATCGTGCGGCAGTAGTCTGCTCCGCTAGACTACTTTTCATCTTACATGGTCGTGTCGGGACGAAAGTAAAATTTGATCACAATTTAAAGAAAGTTTAAAACATGAAATTGAAATGAATTGAAATAAACTTGATCATTGATTGCTTGAAAGCTGAACATTACATTAGATGAAATCAGGAAATTACAATGGCTAGTGCAGGGGGCGAACACTAGAAAGTTTGAAAATGTTTGAAAGACTAATATCCCCTATAATAAACTTCGGAACAAAAACCCAAATGACGGGAGTAGACGTCTTTTGGCCGAAGAATCATACTAAATTTTTCCTATTTTCTATCTATTTAACAAAATAAATTAAAATATTTACAATGATAGGGTAACGGGGCTTAAGTAAAGTTGCAGTCCATGACACCAAGACTGGCTTAAACTCATGTTGTGAATTGAACAAGTTGTGCATGACTTGACTCTCCAATGCTTTTTAACGATGCTCTCTTCTTTTTCATTTTCAACGTTTGATTTTAATTATACATTGCACGCGATCTACAATTTTTATCAAATTTATTAAAATTTTAATTTTTATTGGGAAACAAACTATGACTTATGAAAACATAATAACGACCAAAAGACTTTGAAAATAAGGGTTTCAGACTCACGATTTTTTTATTTTTATTTTTACCATTGTTGCTATCGACGTGACTTTTAAAATGTAAAAAGATATTTATGAAACTATGAAGTTATTTTTAAATGTAATTGAATAATTCTTTAAAAATATTATGTCGACTAAAAGAGTATTTTAAAAAAATCTAAGGGAGCTATTTAATAGATATTATTGGGGGGAAAATATATTTTAAATAGTGATATGATGGAAAATATGTAGTTAAAAAATAAGGAAAATATTATTTTATTAAAAAGTGTATGATTGAAAATGAGTTTCGAAAGAATATATTTAGAAAGAAGGGTAATTGGCGCAAAACGTCCCTACCTATGACGGTTGTTGTGGAAAACGTCCATACGTTCGATTTTTTGGTGCAGAACGTCCCTACCTTTGTATTTTCTTGCGCAAAACGTCCTTTTGACCAATTTTTAACATAAAATGACCATTATACCCTCTTATATAAATAAAACAAAAAAGAAAAGAAAAGAAAAATAAAGAATAAATTGCAATCTAGTCCAAAACATTTTTAAAAGTGCAAATCAATCCAAATAAATTATTAAAATATTAAAAATAATCAAAAATAAAAATAAAAACTTTTCTCTCATATCCCCATTTCTTGTCTCGCCCTTTCTTTCCCCGTCTCCTTTCTCACCTCGACGGAAAAGTTTTTATTTTTGATTTTTGATTATTTTTATAATTTATTTGGACTGATTTGCACTTTTAAAAATATTTTGGACTAGATTGCAATTTATTCTTTATTTTTCTTTTCTTTTCTTTTTTGTTTTATTTATATAAGAGGGTATAATGGTCATTTTATGTTAAAAATTGGTCAAAAGGACGTTTTGCGCAAGAAAATGCAAAGGTAGGGACGTTCTGCACCAAAAAATCGAACGTAGGGACGTTTTCCACAATAACCATCATAGGTAGGGACGTTTTGCGCCAATTACCCTTAGAAAGAATGTAAGTCAAATGGGTGCTAATATTACTTTATCAATAAGCTTTTTGATAAAAAAAAATTTATAAAGGTCCCCACCAATAGGGGCGCCCCTGGTAGATAAAAATAAAAAATAAAAAAAAATTAACATTTCCACTAAGCTTCAATTGGGTCATTTAAAGGGTCAAGCCGCGATAATTACGGGAAGAAAAGTTCATTGGACTTGGAAGTGCAGCGTAGTGGTAGGGCCAAAACTGTGAATTTGAATTGATTGGTGAATAGGTTGTGCATGACTTGACTCCCCCAATGCCTTTTAACAATGCTCTCTTCTCTTTCATTTTCAACATTTAATTTTAATTATACCATGAACGCGATCTACAATTTGAATTGATTGGTGAATAGGATTTTTTTTTTCACCTTTGTTTCTATCGACATGATATTTATGAAGTTATTTTTAAATGTATTTAAATAATTCTTTAAAAATATTACGTCGACTAAAAGAGTATTAAAACAAATAATCTAAGGGGTGTTTGATGGATATTATTGAGAGAATTTATTTTAAATAGTGATATGATGGGAAATATGTAATTAAGAAATAAGGAAAAATTATTAATGTAGTGAAAATATTATTTTATTGAAAAATATGTGATTGAAAATAAATTTTGAAAGAATGTAGGTCAGTGCTAATATTACCTTCTCAATAAGCTTTTTGGTTGAAGAAAAATAAATAAATAAATTATAAGCTTTTTGATTAAAGAAAGCCGGAAAAATAAGGCCGAACAGCATCTATCATTTTCGTGCTTTGCATCAGGTCTTTGGCGGGGGGGGGGGGGGGGGGGGGGGGGGGGGGGGGGGATCCAATGCACTTGGACATATGTTTGATTAAAA
Source organism: Fraxinus excelsior (assembly GCA_019097785.1). NCBI lineage: Eukaryota > Viridiplantae > Streptophyta > Magnoliopsida > Lamiales > Oleaceae > Fraxinus > Fraxinus excelsior. Next base: position 7,230,250 of record CM032641.1, read on the forward strand.
AAGAATAAGGACGGGTCCATGTTGTTTAGGATTTTGGGGGGTTCTTTCTTTAAAAAGCGCACAACATTTATTAAGAGGAGCTAGCCCAATATATTTATTTAATTGGTCTATTGTCAAAAATCATTTTATCGATGTGGGAATATATATCGTTAAACACGCACCCGCTAAGATGTGTGGCTGATTTGAGCAGACAAATCTTGAAATCCACGTGATCAATTTTAGTGTCTTAACGGGGATCAAATCGCTCGTTGGAGTATAATGGACTTTTGGAATAAACATGTTAAGATTTGGGAGTCCATCTTAAAACGGTTTACAGTATGAGGGAGTATTTCAATATCTTTATTCAATTGGTATGTGGTCACATATCTTATTATTTGTATGTGGGACTATATATATCTTTAAACACATGTTATAGGATGGAAGGGAATATAACTTTTTGTTCCTCTTAAAAAGAATAAAATAAACGAAAAAAGACTTGTGAGTAGTGAAATAGACAAGTTTGGTAGCAAAATCTAGTCAAGAGTAATACTTTTTATACAATGGCTCTCCTTGTGTGTTCGATTAGTGGGAATCCCATTTAACTTATTCACTTGATTAACAAATTGCCCACACATATAAAAGTGGACAAATAAAAGGGTAGGGATTCAAAATCAATACTGCGTGTTGTAAATCGATTTTTATCAAATGCTATCACAAAATCTCCATCGTAGTCGCTCATAAATTTAGTTTGATAATTTAGTTAATTCGTAAATTTGACCATTTAGATTAGAATATTAACATTAATTACATAACTAGAGTGAGTGCACTGTCCTCGCGGGATCAATCGTTAACTTTCACAATTCCTGATGCGACTTTAGCAATTTGACAGAAGCAATTCCACGAGTTGGGTAATCTGGAGAACCTCAAGGATGTTAGAATCATGGGACTCTAAATTTTCTTTAATGGGTGTCTATACCAGCCCAGGTATCTTTAACCATTTCGTCATCGCGAAATTTATTGAGAATGCTGAATTCAAGACCTAATTCTGAGATACATGTTTGATTAGATTTTCAAAACAACTTATTGTGTTTTATCCTTTGTATGATTATATAGAAATTTAAATAATAGCTGTTTCTTTTAAAGTTCGAGAACTTCATACAATTTTGTAGGTGTAATCCCCCACAAGAATGGCACTCTTTACAACCTTGGATCGGAGGTCCTTTATTTGGACAGCAATAACTTAAAAATGGACAAAATTCCAAACTTCATTATAAATCTCCAGAATTGAAACAATATACTGGTCTAGTAATCAACTTCATTGGTAAATCTCCCACTTCTCATTGACAAGCTGTAACTTTAACATAATTTTGCTTTGACGAAAAATCCTTTGAATGACATTCTTCCATTTTCAGTTGTAAATGAACAGGAACAATTCCAGTAAGCTTGTGAATTTGCAAAAGCTCTCAAGATTACTGCTCTATGATGAACTTCCCACATTTATAATAAATTGGCATTCACACAAAATCAAATAACAGGTGCTATTCCAAGGTGCATAGGGAATATTACTACACCTAAGGTCTCTATCTATACATCGAGTACCAACAGATTGACTTCCACCATACCTGCAAGCCTGTGGCTCCAGAAAAAATCTTCTGGAGTTGAATCTATCTACAAATACTTTGAGTGGCTCTCTACCTCAAGAAATTGGGAACCTCAAAGTTGCACATTTCTTATTGATCTATCAGTCAATCGATTCTCAGGTAGTATCCCAAGCACAATTGGAGATTTACAAACCTTGAGTAATCTTTCCTTAGCACATAATGCACTGCAAGGATCTATTTCGGAGTCAGTGGGTAAGATGCTGAATTTGGAGCAACTCGATCTATCTCACAACAATCTTTCTGGTAATATCCCCAAGTCCTTGGAGGCACTTCAGCATCTCACTTACTTGGACGTTTCTTTCAATGATTTAAGTGGTGTGTGACGTTCCTTCTGGTGGTCCTTTCAAAAACTTTTCAAGTAAATCCTTTACGTCTAATGAGGGATTATGTGGCGATCCTATATATGGTCTTCCATCATGTCCTACTGGTAGACAAAAGAGAAGAAAACCGATGCTTACAGTTGTATTTTCTTTGTCGGGGGATTACAGTATTAATTTTGATAGGCACAATCTTTGGCATATGCAATTGGAAGATACCGAAGGAAAAATTTGGTGGAAAATAGAGTAAACTTTGCACCTGGCACAACTCTAAGGGTCTCGTATTATGAACTTTTGCAAGCAACTGAAGGGTATAGTGAGAGCCATTTGCTTGGGACTGGGGAGTTCAGGCTCTGTCTATAGAGGGACTCTCAATAATTGGAAAGGATGTTGCAGTGAAGGTTTTCAATTTGCAACAACAAACTGCATTCAAGAGTTTTGATGTAGAATGTGAAGTATTACGCAACCTTCGCCATAGGAATTTGTGCAAAGTTATTAGTATTTGCTCCAATCCAGATTTCAAGGCATTGGTACTTGAGTACATGTCCAAAGGAAGCCTTGAGAAGTGGTTGTATTCAGATGAATACATGCTGGATATTTTGCAGAGAATTAACATAATGATAGAGAAGCATGCATTGGAATATCTGCACTATGGCTACTCAACGCCTATTGTTCAATGTGATTTGTTGAAGCCAAGTAATGTTCTGCTGGATGAAGATATGGTTGCCCACTTGAGTGATTTTGGAATTGCTGAGTTATTGGGTGAAGGAGAAAACAATGCATACACTACAACCCTGGGAACATTGGGTTACATTGCACCAGTAATGCTCCAATCTTTTATCTTGAGCATTCAAGGTACTTTTGGTCCACCAGATTAGACCGGATAAGGGAAGTTTAGATGATTAATATTCGTATTCATTGTTAGCAAAAACAAAAACAGAGTAATGCTTTATATATTTTTAGATGTATCGTAGATTACATTATACAACCGTACATAATGCAACTTATTATGACTTTTATAATGTTTGTGTAAAGTATGGATTGGAATGATCGATGTCAATATAATGTGATATTTATAGCTATGGCATTATGTTAATGGAAGTATTTACACAAATCAAACCAAGTGATGAAAAGTTTTCTGGAGATTTAATCTTAAGAAGCTGGATCAACGATTCTATGCCTGATTCAATAACTCGGATTATAGATTCGAACTTGTTGGGACCAGAAGAACACAACACAAAAAAGTTGAAATGTTTGTCATCTGTAATGGAACGCGCTTTAAATTGCTCCATGAAGAGTGCTAGTGAGAGGGTGAACATGAAAGAAGTTATTGTAGGATTGAAGAATATCAACTTTCAGCTCCTCGTCTAATAGTTGTTTTAAATTTGAAAACATAATGCAATGTGTTCTCTATGTATTATATGATGATTCGATGATTTTAAGGTGATTATGTCTTATCTGCAAAGTTATATAACATGCAATCAATGCAATTCGGTTCAAAATTTTTGAGTTTACAAGTTGAATTCTCTAGATGTCTTGAATGCATTTTAGAAGTGAATTGTTATGGGGGGTACTTAAATCGCGTCTCCTCCTCGCGTTCTCAAGTTGTCTCTTCTACTGAATGGTGTTACCATAACACTTTATCCAACGGTATCTCCTTGTTGTGAAACTTTTGTACCTTTCGAGCTATAATTCAAAGTAGGGTCTCCTGATAGCTCAAGTCCCGTTGAATTTTCAAGAATTGATGTTCTGATACGTGACTCGGATTAGGAATGTACTTTTTGAGTGTCGATACGTGGAAGATGTCATGTACTGCAGAAAGCTCTGGTGGCAAAGCCAACTGATAAGCTACACTTCCAATCCTTTTTAGTATCTTAAAAGGTCCAATGTATCTTGGTCGAAGTTTTCCTTTCTTACCGAAATGCAAGATACCTTTCATTGGAGTGACTTTCAAAAATACGTGATCACCAACTGCAAATTCTAGGCCTTTTCATCTTCTATCCGCATAACTTTTCTGTCTGTCTTGGGCGGTCTTAATACTAGCTCGGACCTTTTCAATGACCCGAACTGTTTGTTCTATAATTTCATACCCTAATATTTTACGCTCACCAACTTCATCCCAATGAACAGGTGATCGACACTTTCTTCCATATAGGGCTTCATAAGGTGTCATACTGATAGAGGCATGGTAGCTATTGTTGTAAAATGTTAAATGCTTCTCACAATACCCTCCAAATTCTAAGACACAAATTCAGAGCATGTCTTCTAGATTTTGAATAGTTCGCTCATATTGTCCATCTGTTTGAGGGTGAGAAACTGTACTAAATTTTATCTTGGTCCCAATTGCTCTGTGCATGCTTTTCCAAAAGCATGATGTAAACCTGGGATCTCTATCAGACACAATAGAAACTAGAACGCCATGCAATCTCAACACTTCATTAACATATAGTTGCGCAAACTGGTCCAATAGAAAATGTCATTCAACAGGTAAGAAATGAGCTGACTTGGTCAGTCTATCGATGATTACCCAAATAGCCTCGTCACCTCTTACTATTTTTGGAAAACCAACAACAAAATCAATCGTTACATGCTCCCATTTCCATTCTGGGATATCCAATGGTTGCAGCAACCCTGATGTTCGTTGATGCTCAACTTTCACCTATTGACAAATTAGGCATTTCTCAACGAACTCAGCTATGTCCCTCTTCATATTCCTCCACCAAAATACAGCTTTTAGATCAGGTATATTTTTATACATCCTGATGTACTGAATAAAGAGTTGTGTGGGCTTCCTCCAAAATTTCTCTCCCTAATTCTTTAAAGTCTAGCACACAAACGTCCTTGAAAATATAATGTTTTATCCTCAATTATAGTGAACCCCTTTCACTTTTCTGTATCAATTTCGGATTTAATAAATTCAAATAACTGATCGTCCTTCTGATAGTTCCTAATTCGATCTCGGAGTGTCGGTCGAATCGAGAGAGCTGCTATATGAGCGATAGTGTCTGACGTTGTCGTGAATACTTTTGAGTGAAAATGTATTTGAAGCTTTTATGATCAGTATAAATGCCTCATTTACCTCCGTATAGGTAGTGCCTCCAAATCTTCAAGGCGTGTACTACCGCTACGAGTTCTAGGTCATGTGTGGGGTATTTTTGTTCATGAGGCTTCAACTGTCTAGATGCATAGGCTACTACTTTGCCTTATTACATCAATACACAATCTATTCCCTGTTTGGATGCATCGCTGTATATTACGAAATCATCTGATCCTTTAGGTACAATCAACACTGGTGCCTTAACTAACTTTTCCTTCAGCTCCTTGAAACATTGTTCACATTTCTTTGTCCATTCAAATTTCACACCCTTACGTGTCACTAGGTTACAAACCCTAATATCTTAGAGAATCCTTTTATAAATCTTCGGTAGTATCCTGCTAGGCCCAAAAAGCTGTGAACCTTTCCCATATTGGTTGGTCTCTACCAATTCGACATCGCTTCTACTTTGCCTGGATCTACTTCTATTCCTTGGGTTGGAACTACATGTCCAAGGAATGCAACTCGATCTAACCAAAATTCGCACTTTTTTAATTTGGCATAAAGTTTTTCCTTTTTAAAGTTTCCAATACAATCTTTAAACGTTCCTCATGTTCTTCTTCAGTCTTTGAATAGATCAAAACATCATCAATTAATACAATGACAAACTGGTCTAGATATTCATAGACGACACGATTCATCAAGTCCATGAACATTCCATGAGCATTAGTTAGGCCAGATGGCATCACTAAGAACTCGTAGTGACCATACTAAGTTCTAAAGGCTGTCTTTGAGATATCGATAGATTTAATTCTCAACTGGCGGTATCCTGACCTCAGGTCGACTTTTGAAAATACTCTTGCACCACGTAATTGGTCAAGCAAGTCCTCAATCCTGGGCAGTAAATAATTATTCTTAATGGTGATTTTATTCAATTCTCTGTAGTCAATGCACATTCGTATTGACCTGTCTTTCTTCTTGACGAATGACACTGGTGTCCCCCATAGGGATATACTGGGTTAGATGAATCTCTTTTCCAATAATTCTTCTATTTGTGATTTCAATTCTTGTAACTCTGGCGACATCTTGTATGGAGCCTTGGAAATAGGTATGGAGCTGGGAGTTAAATCAATAGTGAACTCTACTTCTCTTTCAAGAGGCATCCCATGCAACTCTTCGGGAAAAACTTCTGGAAATTCCTTTACTACCTTTACATCTCCCACTGTCAGTGCTTCATCTCTCTTTGCTAGTAAAGAACCCTATACACCTCTCTGACCGTAAGAGTCTTCGAGATTTCAATGCAGAAACAACTCGTGGTATGGACTCTATCTTGGTCACCAAAAGGCAAAGTTCTACCCCTTCGGGATATTTAAAGACCACTTCCCTCTCAAAACATAGAATTGTTGAATGATTTTTAGAAAGCCAATCCATCCCTAGGATTATGTCAAATTCATGTATATCCAAAATATATAAGTTCGTTTCCAAGGTTCTACCATTAATTTCTACCTCGGCTGTTCTTACAATGAGGTTTGTACCAAGTACGTCTCCTGAGGAAATGGCAACCTCTAAATGTATATGTGTATGTTCTCCGATAACATTTAGTGTACGCATAAATTTTGGAGATATAAAGGAATGAGTAGAGCCATAATGTATCAAAACAAAAACAGGTGTACTAGATATAAGGATGTTACCTACCAAGACATTTCAGTTACACTCTTGCTTGTCCTCTAGGTAGTATTAGTCCCCATACGACATGTCCCTACATGGCATTTCTGTCATTTTCCACAAATGGGAAGCTCTCAATGATTGCTCGATGTTGGCATCTCATTGCTCCTTTTTACAAATCCGCATTTCTTTGCCCTTGTTGTATTGCCACTTACGCTTCTTCGGTAGTGTAGGTTGCTACTGTTTGTAGGCACTGTTGGAGATTTCCTTGAAATTGGTCAACTGTACCTTTGCTAGTACTTGGTAGTATGTACCCAAATCAAAGGAGACCACTGCCTGTCGAAGGTCATCACGAAAACCTAATTCAAAGCGTCTAGCTTTCTTTTCTTCCATATTGACTAAGAGGGGGGCATAGAGATATAATTCTTCAAACTTTCTCTCATATTCTACCAGTGTTAAGTTTCCTTATCTGTACGTTAGAAAATCTGCTTCCTTCTAGTTTCGAATGTTGGTGGGAAAGTATTTATGCATGAATAATTCTTTAAATTCATTCCACGTCAAGCTTTGTCTAGCTGCTTTGGACCTGTTGGTCATTTTCTACCAATGTCTTGCTCCTTTATCTAGCATAAAGGTTGCACAGATTACTTTTCGAGTTTCTAGGCACTCAATAAGTTCGAAATTCATTCTTGCTTGCAAATCCACTCTTCTGCCACCAGTAGATCTGTACTTCCTCCAAAACTAGAGGGTTGTAACTTGCGATATTGCTCCACTATTGCAGACACACTCCTCTCTACAGGTTGTGGTGTAACAAGTGGTGCTGCGGGTGGTGTCACGTTACTTATCGCTTCTAGAAACTACATAAATTAGTTGTTTTGGTTGTTACAGTTGTCGTTGTTCGTTTCAGTAGTTCTGGCCTGGGGTTGCCCATTCTTATTGTTCAAGTTTTTAGAGCAACCATAATCTTAATAAAATGCAAACATAGAGTTACTTAACCATTAGATAAAAAAAATACATATAGTAAAATTTCAGTCATTCAATGGCAGCCCCATGGGAGGACATACCAGTTCACAGAAGACTCACTCCAGGATCAAGAGGGAATTCTTTTGTCATGGCATGAGAAAGGACATCAGAAAATTTATTAGAGAATGAGAGGTGTGCCAAAGAAACAAAACAAAAAATCTCAAACTAGCTAGAGCTTTGCAACCTCTGCCAAAAGTAAGTATGGGTGGATATTAGTATGGACTTCATAGAGGGGTTGCCTCTCTCCAAGGGATATAGTGTAATCATGGTGATAGTAGGGTGGATATTAGTATGGAGTTCATAGAGGGGTTGCCTCTCTCCAAGGGATATAGTGTAATCATGGTGATAGTAGACAAGTTCAGCAAGTACATTCATTTATACCAATGGCACATCCATATACAGCAGCAACAGTAGCAAAGGCATTCATGGAAAACATATTCAAATTACACATCATACCACAAAGCATAGTCAGTGATCGAGATGCAATCTTCACAAGCAACTTTTGGAAAGAAATATTCCATTTAAGTGGTACCAAGCTGCTAATGAGTTCGGCATATCACCCTCAAATGGACGGGCAGACAGAGGTAATGAACAAATGGTTGGAAGGGTGCCTTAGGTACTTTACCAGTGATAGACCCAAAGATTGGGCCAGTTGGCTAGCTTTAGCCGAGTGGACATACAGTACCTCATAGCACTCCTCCACAGGATTTATCCCCTTTGAGATAGTATACGGACAAGAGCCACCACGACTCCTCCCATATGAGCCTAGGACCACGACAGTACAAGCAGTTGAAGACAAAATGAGAAGCCGAGATTTCATCCTTACCTTAGCACAGTAAAACATGCAAGAAGTTCAAATGAGGATGAAGTTATACACAGATAAAAAGAAATATAGCGTAGGGGATTGGGTCTATGTGAGATTAAGACCCTATAGACAAATGACGGTCACAATGAGGAAAAGCTTGAAGCTTTCTCCAAGGTATTTCGGACCCTTCTAGATCATTCAAAAAATTGGGAAAGTTCATACAAGCTCGATCTACCCAAAGAATCCAAGATTTATCCAGTATTTCACATCTCCTGCCTCAAGAAGAAGATTGGAACTCAGATAAATCATAATCCTAGACCGCCGACAGTGATGGAAAATGGCACAATGACCCCAGAACCAGAGAAAATATTAGCAAGAAGGCTAAAGAAAAAAGGAAATCACGTAGGATTTTATTTCTTGGTTCAATGGAAAGGACCTAATGAGGAAGATGCCACCTGGGTTGATGGAGAGGAACTGCACAGGAAATATCCCGAACTTATGGGCGAGTTCTTCTGAAGGGAAAGGTTATGTTACATGCCCAGATTGTTTGAGTGAAATGGGACAAGTCAACTAGGGAATTACTTTAATTGTTAAAGGGTATTTTTGGTTATGTATGTTTTTTAATTCAGTTGGGTCTAGACTAAGTCAATAGGATGTTCTAGTAATGGGCCATGATTTGTTACGTGAAGTTGTTAGGTTAGTTATTTCCTATTTCTTTACAAATCTATAAACGCCTATTAAAGGCCTAAGAATTATGAATGAAGATTATCGTTTGAATCTCAATTGTGCCGTGAGCATCTGGAGGTTTTCTGGCTCCTCAAATTGTCAGAATTGATCTAATTCATTTTTCTGGGTTGTAACTGTGAATTCAATGAATGGCAGATAGAGGACAGGATATTAAGCTCTTGATTTTGGGGGACGGAGTGAACTTTTGGGTGAATTTCTATTGGGGATGTAGCCTACCAAGGTACTTTATACCCTTCAAATTAATGTTCTTTTCAAAATTCATTTTAGTAGTAAAAAATATCATGTAAAATTAATTGTCAAAAGCGATACTGAAAAAGTGACCCACTGTCATTTTTTAAAGCTAAGTATTTTTTATTAAAAAATGACATAGAATGTCACTTTAATTAAAAATTGATGTTTGTCACTAAAAAATGATAGAAATTAAGAAGGTGCCTTAAAAAAGTGATAAGCACTAAAAAAAAGTGAGACAAATTAAAAGAAGTTATACAAATAAAAAAAGTGACACTCAAAAAGTGACAAAATTCAAAAAAAGTGACAAACTTAAAAAAATGACAGAAAATTAAACACAAACAAGAGGGTAATTAGGGATGCGGATAAAATGAAATATAAAGTTGAGGGGAATTGAGGGTGCGGATAAAATGTATGTAAAATCAGACAAGTGAATCTGACTGGCATGCTTGTATTAAATCAATTCAAAAGAAATCTAAAAATTAAACCTTCTTAATGTTTGTATATATTAGGTGTCTCATAAAGGGTGAGCCCCATGCGGGACTAGGGTAATAAAAAATTGCCAAAAAAACCCGACCCACGTCCCCTATTGTGAGGTATTCATATTGGTTTGTGTGAGAAACAAAAGGGTTTTGAATTTATTCCCCTTTTAGTGAGAGATATTTAAAGTCCCATTTCATTTAAAACCCTTTCACGCCAATACCGTTATTTCATGTTCTCAACATGCTATAATTTTTCTTATTTTAGATAGGAAACTATATTAAAAAGAGAAAAATATGATGCATTCAGTAATAGTAAAATGGAGAGAACTTACTCGTCATCGAGAAGAATGAAGAAGTGCATCACCTTACCTATGAATTAAGCGAAATATGTGTATTTCATATCCTTGATTTCTGAAAAGACCCCACTAGATTTTGCACCAGCCACAAAGAAGAGCCATACCCAAGAATTAAGAGAAAAACACATAATATGATATATGTTTTAAGGCATCCCAATCCCAATGCAATCAACCAACCTAATACAAAAACAACATATATAGTCTTCACTCTACCCTCCAACACAAACCCAATTCTTCACTTTCCCTATTTTTTTCCTCACCCAAGTCAAGTTTCACACTAACAATTCTTTGATTTTCCATGTCGTAGATGTAAACACAATTGCTTTCAACATCATTTCTTTCTATAGTTCATCATAAGTTTCAAGCATACCAACAAGAACAAACAATGCTTACAACGGTTACCAAGGAAATTTACAAACTAGTTATGTAAATTATAAAATGACTAAAGACATAAAAAGAAAATTTCAAGTATTATTAAGTTCAAGAAGGTGGAGGAAAGAAATAATCATTTACAGTAACAATATTGCTTTCCAACTTCTACTAACAGGGTCATAGCTTCCACGCTAAATTTCCTTCCATTACTTTTGTTTATACAAAACAAAAGGCAACTTGGAAGACGAAAATCTTTAGAAGGCATAACATCACATATGAAATATCAAAACTAGAAAGTCAATTTTCCAGCAAGGAACCAAAACTAAAACGTATACACGAGGGGAAATTGAATTAACATTCCTCTCCTACAATTAATTCTACGTTGGGTTTGTAAGATTTTGAAGAAGTTTTGTTCTTCTTCTTTGAATATGGTTCTTCATCAATATTTTTTTCTTCAACCCACTTTTCTCTGGTCATTGTAGAAACAAGAGTTGGAGTCGGCATTGAAACCGATTGAGTAAGTTGGAATCATACTCAAATTTCTGGATTTTGATCGGAATAGGTTATCGATCGAAAACGATAGGAAACAGAGATTTCAGGTCAAAGTTTCTCGGCACTCAGGAAATCGCATGTGGAGTGGGAGTAGGGAGGATGGGTGGCTTTCTATCACGTTACTTTAGGTTAGAGCTTTAGTTAATAGTTTAGGATAGGACGTAATTATTACTTGATTAAAATATTTAATTAGTTTAAAAGGTATTAATCAAAATACTTATTTTTATGGGGTACATGGCCTAATTTCCTCCTTTCAAAATTGGATTGGTTGAACTCTTTAGTTTTCATTTTGAATTTTTAACAATTTTGAATGATAAAAGATAAAAATGTCCTTAAGTGAGCAATACAACTATAAAATATTATGTTATCTAAAAGAGAATACTACTCTTTTAGTTAACAATAAAAAATTAGGGAGTGTTTAATGGATATTGTTGAGTAAAGAATGTATTTCAAATAGTGAGATGATGAGAAATATGTGGTTAAAAAGTAAGAAATATTATTGATGTGATAAAAAATATTGTTTTATTGAAAATTGTGTGGTTAAAAATGAGTTTTGAATGAATGTATTTTGAAAAAATGTGTGCCAAACATGGACTTAAACACTTCTAACTTAAAATTTCAAAATAAACTAGCTATTCTTATATATTTATTCCAAAACAGTTAAAAATTCTCTCATTTTTTATTTGCTTCAATATTAAAATATCAGGAATTGGTCAAACGCTAGATAAGAATTTTTTTTACATCTATCACTTTGAACCGGTAAGTATATTTATGTATGTTTAATTTCACTTTCATTAAATTAATATATATTTCTAATCGATAAATTTTATTTCAACATAGATTAACATATTAACATATATATAATTTTTTTAAACATAAACAAGAAATAAATTCTATGCATGTATATTCATGGAAATGATTACAGTCAATTTTAACAGCCGGTTGTTAACAACCTTAGGTAACCTGGCTGTTACGGTCGTAACAGCCTGATGTTACTCGACTGTTAACGTTTTTTTAAAATTCTCTTGTTCAGTGGTTAAGCGGATTTTTTGACTTTTTTTTCGTATAATTAAAAATTCTGTTTCGACATGTAGATATGGTTGTAATCATAATTTGTTACTTTGGTGATCTCAAATTAGATGAAAAAGATTGATGGGTATGAAAATTGAAAAGTGATATACATGGTGGTATTCCAATTTCCATAACAGCGAGCACATCATATGTGAAAATGTATCATGATTTACAAAACAAACTAAAAGTCGATCACTCTAAGTACGATATGAAATATAAATTTCAATTCAACGAGCATACATTAATTCCGATTCCACCTATGAAGGTTGCTTCTGATACTAAAGTGGATTATTTATTTGAATTGAATAAAATGCACATGACTCCTCTATACGTGACTTTAGTGAGGAAGAATGTCGTCAAATGTGTGCACTTAATTGCACTGAAATACAAATTCACTTCTAAGTGAAGAAATCAAACAAGTCATTATTGATGATTGTCTGCATCGACGATAGTTGACATTGAAGTTTATGAGTGACTAAGATGGACATGAATGAGTTATTTGTATTTCACAAGTATATACAAGAACATACTTGCGAAGTAGGACTTCGTCGAAATGATCACAGGCAAGTCTGAGCATGGTTTATTGGTCGACGATAATTCACAAATATTAGAACCATGGACGATCTACGGACCTTCGACTCATTAACAATATCCGTCGAGAGTATAGAGTGGTCATGAACTACTAGAAGGCTTGGAAGGCCAAAGAATGTGCGTTGAAGGATTTAATGAGTGGCCGAGGAGACTTATGCTAAATTGGCTAAGTATTACCGTAACATGGGGACGACTAATCTTTACTCGACATTTTTTATTGAGTCAGAAGGCGAGAATTGCTTTAAGTTTTTCTTCATAACTTTTGGACAATGCATTCGAGGATTTAGAAATGCGATGTGACCCCTAATTTAAGTTAATGGTACAGCTCTAAAAGCTAGATACGAAGGCAAGTTAATTACTATATGTCAAGATGCTAACATCCAAATTTACCATCTTCCATTAGGTATAGTCTATAGAAAGAATGACATGTTGATGTGTCGATTCTTCACAAAGCTGAGGGAAGTAATCGGAGAAATTGAGGACCTTGCCTTTGTAACTAATCAAGCATCTATTATAAGAGTAATGCCCATGGTATTACTTTGTAAGGGCCTTAGAGGCTCCTTTATACTTGGGTGGGGGCTATCCCTTTATAAGGGGCCTTAGAGTAATAAAGGGCATTACTCCTATTATAAATGGCATCTCTGAAGGTTTTTACTAGTCACATCATGAGTATTGCATGTACCATATACAAGACAACCTCAAGAATAAGTAAAGGGGTAAAGGCACTGTTTCATTGTTTAGGAATACGATCGGAGCTTATAGTATTGAAGAGTGTAATAAGTTCATGGTGGAAATAGGAAATAAATCATTTCTCAGCATGGTAGTATCTAGCAAGAATGGGGATTAAAAATTGGGTACGATCACATTTTTCAGGACGTCGATACAATATGATGACATCAAACAATGCAGAGTCTCTCAATACATTATTCAAGAAGGATCGAGAGTTACCAATCCTCGCAATGATTGAGAACAATCTCAACAAGCTATAGCACTGATTTCACGATTAACGTATGGAATCACAAAGTTGCATGAGTGTGCTAACACCAACTCAGGAGGATAAATTCTCCAAGAATGTAGAAGTTGCAAGAAAGTTGAATGTATAACAATTGGATGAGTTACACTTCCCCATGAAATGTGCATGTAATATGGCATGATTGATAACACCTGCACCTGTAGTCAATTTTAATTAGAGAGTTTTCCATGTGACCATGCAATCACGATGCCTATGTATAAAGGCTTTGAAGCGAGAATCTTACACATTCCTTATTATATGGTTGATTATTGAAAAATAGCATATGCTGAAATTATATTTCCTCTACCGAATGTAGTAAAGTGGGAAGTTAAATATATTTTTCTACTTAATAGTTTGTTGCCACCCGAAATTGAACCGCTTAGTCTTGGGTGTCTATGTACGTCTAAAATATCATATACCGAAGAGTTTCTCTGACCGCGTAGGTGCGACAGGTGACGAATAACATGGCTTACTTGCCAATTTTGTACAAGCCAGATTCTCATAAATTAGACAGATATGTAATGATATTGCTGATAATTGAACAATATTTACATTTTTTTTTACAATAATCACAATTATTTCACAATTAAATATACAATATTTATATTTTTCTTACAATATTTACAATTATTTCTCAAATAAATAAATAAATAAATATAAAATATTCATATTTTTTTACAATTATTTAACAATTAAATATACAATATTTGCGGATCACAATTGAATTCATACAAATCGCATGCTAACTTATTCCTCCATTTTAGTATCCGAAATTGGTTGATTCCATCAATCTTATGTGGTATACTAAAAAATCAGATATACTTTATTGCAAACATGCCACAATTTCCCCGTAAATAAATAATAATGTATTAGTTAGATACCATGTCGTTAAAAACGAAGTTTTCGAATTAAAAAAAAAATTATAAATACTTACAATTTTGACTGTCTCATTGTCGTTGTATTTTGCACAATAGCTAGTCTGCCTACACAATCACCTTGTTCATCTAGCCATCAAAGGAACAATCACAGCCACCGACTCTAGGTAAAAGCTCGAGCTAACCCTACGTCAGACATGAATGACCGGAGTCATACACATATATAGTGGAATTAGCAAAGACGACCTACACGATAAAGTAGTAATAATTCGCAATCACTATAATGTACATATGCGTACAACACTCCCATAACTTTTTCCTGACACTCGGCCACATCCATATGACCTACTCGAGCATATATTCAGGCACCGTTTACTCATTGCCCATAAGTTGGAGTGTTTGATACTCAATGTAACAGCACGTAGGAATTCAGTGCTCAATATGACTCATTCAGGAATGTCAAATGATTTCGAATATTTTTTAGCCTGATCACGCAACAAGTCCATAGCCAAGGTGATGTGATATTACACTTACAAGTCGGTGAGCCAACCATTTATAGGCATCCAAAATTGTCATTTGAGTTATCGTATGGCTGGCTCTAAAAAAAGAAACAGAAAAATTGTTGAAAACAGTATAGATAAGCTAGCGTAGCGTACTTCAATAAAATCATAAAACACTTATCCGGACATAATTCTTCACCACTTTATCTCAAACGCTTTCCACTTGACGTGGTTTACCTCTGGGAAGAGATGGGGCAAGTCCCGTCGACGAATGTCCTATTCTTTGCCTCAGCTGTGAAGGTAGAAACGATGTATTGTGACGACAACCTGACTTCTTGTTGACCACCTACTCCAGCAGGTCAACATCATGTTTCTTATCTCTGTCACGACTGACATTTTCTCCTCTTCTGCCATCCCTTCACCTAGAGGCTCGCTATCTCCTTCGCCATTTTACAATGATGAATCATTTGCATTAAGTTTGGTTATGTGTATCATGTAATTCTCTGTGACTTTTAAATCTATAACGAATTTTGAGTAAAAAGGAAAAGAAACGCAAGTCTGAATAAAGTTACAAATTCGATAAGTAAATGAACACATATTACTGAACTTGGAAATAAAGTAAAACCTTGATCAATTTAATTGCATTTGCACCCTATATAATCATAAACACAATGACTTGCGCCCTGGGTGATCATTACAGCACAATAATAGTAAGAACTTTGCCTTTACTATGATATTTTTTTCTATAAGATTAAGGTGAAATTCTAGTGTGCAGACACAAGTGAATAAAGGAGGTCACGAAAATTATTCATCACAATACTTATCTCATGGTAAACCTAACTTCTGCTACTACATTTGCAAGAGGATCATGTTAAACAGAATTATATGCCTTTCGGATCAAAAATCAAGTGTGTTATGTTTATTTCTATTAATTTCACATCCAAAAGAACTCAAGCATCCCAAGTAAGCAATTCCTAGACACATCTAATAAACCAACATATCGAAGACCCAAGGAAAAATAGAGTGTGGATGATGAGTCCCAAATAAACTTGCAATAAAGTAAACTATCCCAAACTCAAAAGCAAAATAAATAAAAAGGAAGAAAGATTGGATTGCCTCCCAAGAAGCGCTTCTTTCACGTCATTAGCTTGACTGTAGTGGTGATTATTTTGGCTCTTCTAATAGGATGGAGGATTTTTCTTTTGAGAATTTTTATCCGTCTCATTGAGTTGTAGATTTTTTTCCCCCAGCTTATTGCATATCAAAGTTTAGTTTCTTCACTGCCTAGTATACTTTATGTTCTTACTCCATAGGTAAGTGACAAGCTTTTTTGTACACCAATCGATATAGGGACATTCCAATAGGTATTTTAAACGTTGTTCTGTCTGCCCATAGAGTATCATCTAACTTCTTTCCCTAATCTTTTCTTGATATATTAATTGTTGTCTCTAAGATCAGTTTGATATCCTGGTTGGAGATTTCCACTTGACCACTTATTTGTGGATGATAAGCTGTATCAATACGGTGCTTCACTCCATTTTTGATAAAACCAAATCCAACATCCTATTGCAATTGCTTCAACCCACTTGGAGACATAATCTATCGCCACCAAGATGCACTGGCATGAATAAGATGATGGAAATGGACCCATGAAATCTATACCCCAAACATTAAAGAGGTCTACTTCAAGTATGGAGTGTAGAGGCATTTCATTTCTCCTAGAGATGTTTCCAGTTCTTTGACACCGATCACATGCCTTAACTATGCTATGTGCATCTATAAAAAGAGTTGGCCAATAAAAACCAGACTGGATTACCTTAGTAGCTATTTTTGTTCCTCCAAAATTCCCTCCATATGGTAATGAGTGACATTGCATTAAGGTTTCAACCATTTCTACTTTAGGTACACACCTTCTATTGATTTGATTATGACTACGCCTATATAGATATAGATCAAGTAATATTTGAAATCTGAAAAGAATTTCTTCCTCGATTGGTGGGTGGTGTCAAGAGGTAAAATGTTGCTAGCGAGGGAGTTGACTATAACTGCATACAATGGGACCTCAATTAGAGTGAGCAATTGTTTATCTGGAATTTTTTTTTAATCTAACCATCCCTTGCTGGTGTGATCTTCTCCAGTCTAGATAGATGACCTGCCACTACATTTTCTGTTCCCTTCTTGCCCTGAATTTCCATGTCAAACTCTTATAGAAGCAATACCCATCTGATAAGTCTAGGCTTAACGTCTTTCTTAGCTAGTAGATGTCTATGGGCTGCATGATTAGTGTAAATTATGACTTTCAACCCAATAAGATATGATCAAAATTTGTCAAATGCAAACACCACTTCTAGCAGCTCTTTTTCAGTAGTGGCATAGTTGATCTGAGCATCGTTGAAGGTTCAAATGGGATAGTAGATCTCATGAAGTATCTTATTTATTTTTTGACCCAGTATGGCTCCAACTGCAAAATCACTCCAATCAAACATGAGTTTAAAATGTAGATCCCAATATGATGCTACAATGATAGGTACATTTACCAACATTTCCTTAAGTGTGTTGAATGCTATCAGGCACTCCTCAGTAAACTGAAATTTGACATATTTCTCAAGCATATTACATAATGATTTAGTAATATTTGAGAAATCCTTAATAAACTTTCTGTAGAATCTCGCATGACCTAGGAAACTTCTGATTCCCTTATTGAAGTAGGTGGAGACAGTTTTCCAATTACCTGAATTTATACCTTATCAACCTCAATACCTTTACCTGATTCTCGATAACCCAATACAATACCCTTCTGAACCATAAAGTGACACTTCTCCGAATTCAATACAAGATTGCTTTCTTCACACCTTTGTATAACTAATGCTAGATTCTTGAGACATGTATCTAATGAAGACCCAAAAACTGAGAAGCCAACCATGTTTGAGAAGATTGCCTTCATACATCTCTAAAATGTAGCAAGTGCATTACATAAACCAAATAGCATCATCCTGAAAGCAAAGGTTCTGTATGGCCATATAAATGTTGTCTTCTCTTGATCTAGGAGCATTTGGGATTTGGTTGTATCCTAAGTATCCATCCAAAAAATAATAAACAAAATATCCTGCTAGTCTTTTCAGCATATGGTCGATGAATGGTAGAGGGAAGTGATCTTTTCTCGTGGCAGTGTTTAACTTTCGATAATCAATACAGACCTTCCATCATGTTACTGTTCTGGTAGGTATGAGTTCATTGTTCTCATTCTTCACTACTGTGATGCTCTCTTTCTTTGGTACTATTTGTATTGGACTCGCCCACTTACTATTAGAAATAGGATATATAATACCTGCATACAAAAGTTTAAGTACTTCAGTCCGAACCACCTCTTTCATACCGAGATTCAATCTCATTTGATACCCAACTAATGGTTTGAATTCATCTTCCATAAGAATCTTGTGCATGCATAATAATGGATTGATATCCTTTATCTCAGCGATGGACCATTTTGTATTCTCTGAACACCCTAAGTAATTTCTTTTCCTCATCCTCTATTATAGAACTTGCAATGATGACTAGAAATGTAGATGCTTCCCTAGATAAGCATACTTTAAATGCGCTGGTAGAGGTTTCAGCTCAAGAGTTGGTAGATGTTGAATAGATGGCAATGGTTTAGTAGGGCATTTACCAAGCTCTTCAAATTGGCGCCTCTTTGGGAATGCAACATGTGGTGATGATTCCAAATAATTGATGTACTCCTCAATTTCAAGTTTTTCTACTATTTTGGATCCCGAATGAACTAGGTATGTTTCCAATGGTTCCGTAAGATGTTCATGTGCAACTGAATTTACCACCAAATTATCTATAATATCGATCTAGAAACAAGATTTGGATTCAAATGGATACTTCATTGATTTGAAGACGTTGAAAGTGACCTACTCATCCTCTAGTTTCAAAATTAACTGCCCTTTGTGTACATCAATCAAATCTTTTTCGTAGCAAAAAATTGCCTGCAAAAATGATTGGAATATCTCGGTCTTCTTCCATATCTAATACAATGAAATCCGAGGGATAAATGAATTTGTCCACCTTCACCAAGACATCTTCAATAATCCCTTTTGGATACTTTATGGAGCGATCAGCTAGCTACAATGATATTGTGGTAGTTTTGGCCTCCTCAATTCCTAGTTTCCTGTACAAAGATAATTGCATTAAATTTATACTTGCGCCAAGATCGCATAATGCATGTATAAATTATTTATCTCCTATGGTACAAGGTAGAGTAAAGCTCCCTGGATTCTTGAGCTTAGGATGTAATTTATTTTGTAGAAGTGCACTGCACTCATCAGTTAGCATCACAGTCTCATAATCCTCTAGCTTCCTCTTGTTAGTGAGAATTTCCTTCATGAATTTTGTGTAGCTGGGTATTTGTGCTAGAGCATCCGCAAATGGAATGTTGGTGTGCAATTTTTAAGTACTTCAATGAACTTGGAGAACTGTTTGTCCAATTTATATTTATGCAGTCTCTCTAGAAATGGAATGGACGGTACATATTCTCTGATAGGAACGACTGCTTTAGCCTTTGGTATGTGTGAATTCCCTTTCAAAATTTTCTCTGTTGACTTTTCAGATTCCTCTACTTGTTTCTCATCTAAAGTGGTACTTTATTTGTCTCTACTATTGATCTTTTTACTATAATTTTCAGTAGTTGTATCCTACTTCTTATTGTAGTTGCTTACACATGTCCCTTTGGATTAATTTTTATGTTACTAGGTAGGGCTCATTGCCGACTTTTTGAGATAGTGGAGGCCAACTAACCTATTTAAGTTTCCAATCCCTTTATGGCTGATGAATGATTTTACAAGAGTGATTCGATCTTTTCCATATACTGGTCAGTTTTCTGTATTAATTTACCCAAGATATCTTTTAGAGATGATTTTTTCTCTTGCTCTTGAAAACTGGGGGGAGCCTATTGTTGATTATCTTGGTTGTTACTCCAAGAGAAGTTAGGGTGATTACGCCAATCTGAGTTTTATGTATTGCTGAATGTATTGTTGTGTTAGTGTTGATAATTTTGTGCATAGTTAACTTCCTTTGTCCCTTGAGATACCATATGGCATTCCCCACTATTGTGAGCTCTACCACATATACCGCAAACCAAATATTTCGTTTGCACTACTTTTGGTAAATTTCTCTTAGTCAAGTGATCTATCATTTTCTTCTCCAAAGCTGACATCTGTGCTGATAATTATGAGAAAGCATCTACCTCGTGTAGACCTGTGTGCTTTATATGTGAGGATCTTGTAGAAGGCTATAATGCATTATTGGTTGTCATTGTCTCATATAATTCCTCAATTTCATTGTGTGACTTTAATGTGATAGATTCATTTGAAGATGTATCTACTGATATACGACATGATATTTTTAAACAAGTGTAGAAGTATTGCACTTGCAAATTTTTCTTAATACTATGGTTATGACATTTCCTAATCAAGTCCTTAAACCTTTTTCATGCTTCATGAAAATTCTCTAATTCATCCTGCTAAAAAGTAGGTATCTCGTGTCTTATTTTAGTTGCTTTTGACGGTGGAGAGTATTTTGTGACAATTTTTTCTACGAGATCAATCCAGGTCTTAATGCTTCCAACGAATAAGGCGTCCAACCATTCTCTCGCTCCATCTCTAATTGTATGTGTGGAAGAGTCTCAACTTGATTGCTTCATCAGATACTCCATGAAAATTGTAATTTTGGTAGATGTCCAAAAAAGTGAGATGTGATTGTATGGATTCTCATGAGATTTCCTATAAAATGATACTCCATTCTAGAACAATAAAATAATGTATGTCCTCAATTGAAAGTTTGGTTGTCCAAATGGAGGATAAACGATGCTTGACTGATTTGGTCCAACTAGTGGTGTGATAAATTGTCCAAGTGGCAAATCATCTTCATCAATCTCTACTAGTTGTTGAACTTGTATCGGTTTCACTTCTCTGTTCTGTTCTGCCATGATGTTCTTTGTTGTTGTCTAATTTTCTGGTTGAAAGTGCGTTCGATTTCTGAATCAAAGGGTACTAGATTACCAACTCTTGAACTTTGCATGCAAGGACACTTGCAACGAGAGTGAAAACAAAAGCAAAAAAATATTTATAATTAATTAAAAATATAAAGCAAATAAACTAGTTCACGATATCGGTGCCAAAAACTTGTTCGTGAGATTTCGCAAGTGTAAGGATCGTGACAAGTAATAAAGTGGATTTATCGAGTCCAAATATCCTCCTATAGAGACTACTATCTACTATAAAGTTTTAAACTAATCTAGTTTCAATTTAAATTAAACTGGTAACTAATGATCAAATCAAGTTGTGTTTTCCAAACGAAGTTCTAGTAAATAAAATGACAACCTATTAAATAAAATAACAAACTCAAATTAAAACTGTAGATAAGATTACGTGATTGGATAGTTAAGATTTTCGATTTCACTTAGGTTATTTAATATACTAATTCCAATTCATTTAGCCATCTTTTCTTACGTGCTAATGATTGAATTAACCTAATGTAGTTAGTGATATCTTTCGAGCAACACTAATCATATTCATATGTCCGAACTTACTACATCTCTATGTAAATTCAAACACAAATGAACACACTTTTCTATAGGAATTCAACATAGATCGCATAACCTATAATTATCTCTCGATTTCTTATAATGTCTATATTAATTATTTGCACAAGCTAGAATTATACATCACATCTCGATTTCAGTATTATTCATAAATCAATCAATCAATCGTTGCTCAGACAATTAAAACATTAAACACATAATAATTAATTTACAAGTATCAAAATGGCATGAAAATATTGAAATTAAACATATAATAAAAACCTTAAGTTACATCATCCATTATAACAATAAAAGTATTTAATCGCTCATAACGTTGAAATTAAACACGCAAAAGTAGAATGATATTACCAAAAATTGACGAAACGTGAAGCTGCTCGTATGTACCATCTCCTTTTGTTTGTGTGCTGGCTTCCACTTCAATGTA
The DNA here is from genome assembly GCA_019097785.1 of Fraxinus excelsior. Lineage (NCBI taxonomy): Eukaryota > Viridiplantae > Streptophyta > Magnoliopsida > Lamiales > Oleaceae > Fraxinus > Fraxinus excelsior. The sequence goes on from CM032641.1 coordinate 7,252,542, forward strand.
TGCATGAATATGTGTATATATATATATATATATATATATATATATATATATATAATGATTTGAGGCCTGGTGGGAGGGGTGTAAGCGGTTCGATTTTACCAGTTTTTTACAAATTTTCAAACCAAACCGTTTAAACCGGTTTGAGAAAAACCCAAACCTAAACCAAACCATTTTGAACGATTTGAAAAAAAAACTCAAACCTAAACCTAACGGGTTGGTCTGGTTTTAAATCGCCGGTTTCGCCGTATATTTCTTTGTCTGTCTACTTTTATGACATTAATTCATTGAATTCAATATATATTTATATCTTACTAGCAATAAATCTAAAACAAACTAAATATATCTACTACAAATTGAAATACCAACTAAATCAAAGTGAAATCACAATAGACTAAAATATAGTTTTTTGTTTGCTATTTTGGGCTAAGACGTTACGATAACGTTACAATACAAGTATAATAAACTAAATATAAAGCGATGTTCAACAAGATCTCGTAATCATCATATCTAAAAAACAAAACTACTAATTAGACAGAGAGAATAACTAACACTAATAATAAATAAATTGTTTATAATATCTAAGCATAACAATTACACAAGCTTATTGTTGTATATTTTTACGAATTCAGTTTCTCACATATACTCAAACATCAATTGTTCACACATGATTCATAGTCTCCATTGTCAAACAAATGTATTCGTTACATTATCATAGTATTGAATACTAGATAGATAAGAGAATCTTTAAAAATATGGTAATATAAGATATAAACAACCTGTCACAACTTTCATTGAATCATCAAATGCTTCCACTTCATCTAAATATTCGTCCAGCACTATAGGTTCATTCTTAATTTGCAACCAATTCTTTCGCATATACAAGCCTCAACCCTCATTGCATGTAATAAACTCCTAAAGGAATCAAGTATCCAACCTCCAATTGAGAATGCATATTCAGAAGTAACTGTAGAAATTTGAATTCTAAAGAGGAAAAATGTTTTTGATAGATTAGGTTAGTCTTGAGATTTTTAGATATAAATTAGGATTATTTGGTAATAATAATATATATGTAATAGAAAATTATAAATGGATAAAAATACACACAAATGACAAAACTATTGAATTTTACATATTTGGATGAATTTTTAAAAAAAATTCATTATTTTTTATTTTTATATATTTTTTCGCCGGTCCGGTTTGGTTTTAAACCGCAATTAAAATTCTCAAACCTAAACCAAACAGTTTTTGGCCGGTTTGGTTTGGTTCAAAACCATTTCGTTGATGGGTCCACGTGGCACCAAACCGACGATTTCTAAAATGCTGTTTCGATTCGATTTTTCGCTTTGACGATTTTTGTTTACAGCCCTAGCTGGAGGGATAGGCCTATTGACAAAGGGAAAAATAGTCCAAGCAGGCTTATTGTAATGATTTCTACCCCTATTTTCTCCTCCTAGCTACCGGCATGTGCGTGAATAAATAATATATTTCCAGCCCTTGTTTTCTCCTACAAGCTGTTGGCTTTTGTGTGTGTGTGTGTGTTATATATATATATATATATATATATATATATATATATATAATTTCTTACAGTTGGCTTCTGCGTGAATATATATAGAGCCCGTTTGGTAGAGATTAAAATTGAAAAATTAGTTGTTATTGTTGACTTTTATTAGACGGGTGGGACCCAATAACGGCTATATTTTCAATTTGAATTGGTAGAACACGAGCTAATAATAACTGCTGCCCCTTTTCTCCACTTTCTACGTGTATAATGTATTTTTAATAGCCTCCAATGTGTATCTCTAATCTGTCCTTGCTGCCGACTTTTCTGTGTGACTAAATATATATCTTCTGTCCAATTTGCAGCCGTCACAATCCTCCAATTTCAGCCCTCTGCGTGTGTATCTCCTTTTATTCCCAGTAACCCATGTGTATATCCCTCTTCTATTAAAAGATGGAATCCTTCTTTTACTGTTCATTTAGGACGTATTTCTCATTCCCATTTTATCCCTCTTTGTATCCCTCTTACTGTCACTCCTAAAAAAAATTTTGCCAACTTAATTATAAAAATCTATGTGAAAAAAAAAAATTTGCCGACTTCTACGTGTAAAGAAAAAAATTTGCGACCTATTTTCCGTTGATATTTTAGAAATATCTTTTGGTATTCCAATTGATATTTTATAAATATCTTCTGTATTATATATGAAGAAGTAACGCAAATATTTATTTACCTTCGTTGATTAATATTATTCACAAATCACCATAATCATTTCTGTGCTTCCAAAGTTTTCTACAGTCATCGTCTCTCCAAATATTAGAATATTTGTTTGCTATTTTCATGCAAATTCAACATCGTTCCAGTGTTAGTTACTTATGAATTTTTGTACTTTTTATTATGCCATATTCATTTCTGTGCTTTCAAAGTTTTCCATTGTCATTTCTGCAAATATTAAAAGATTTGGTTGCTATTTCCGTGCAAATTCAATATCGTTCCAATGTATGATTGTTTGTTTTTACTTTTGCAGTTTTAAATAATGTTGATTTAATAAGAAATCAATGAAAATGTTATTGAGTAAAAAATGAAATGAAACTGTAATATTGTGTGTAGTCTGCGTGTATACCGGCTGCCGGACATATAAGTCAAAAGATGCTGGCGGACTATAAATGTTTCTTCTTGCTGTCAGTTTGTAAAATCATTTCGTGTAGATTCTATCAGTTGTTAGAAAAAGCAATTAAAATGTTATTGAGTAAAAAAATTAATATCAATGGTAATTTGCTTTGATTTCAAGATGAAAATGGGGTATTATGCAATCAATTTCTGAGGATAGAAGTTCTGGTGGGGTAGAGGAAACTGCACCAGACATGTTGAAGAATACACAATTAAATACAAGAAGGTTGGTTCGTAAGATTGAGAAGTATGATGGCAGCTGAAGTTTCTTGCTCAGACAAGGAGTTTGAGCAAACCAACAAACTTCTGCATGCACGGAGAGGGAGAGGCTAACTCCCCTGCGTGCACGAGGAGAAGCAACTCCCTGTGCATGCACGGGGAGAGGGAAACTCCCCGTGTGCTCACGGGGACATTATTTTTTGTTTTTTGTTTCCCTTTGCTGTATCTATTTTATGTCGTAGATAATTAATATAAAAAAAATTATTAAGATTGTTCCGTGGTGTGAGTAAATAGAAAAAATATTAATGTTATGGAAAGATACAAAATAAGTGTGAGTAAAAAACAAAAAAAAATTATTAAGATTGCTCTGTGGTGTGAATAGATAGAAACTACGTTAATGTTGTGGATAGATAAAAAAAATAAATGAGGGTAGGTTGGATTTTGAAATTTTTTTAATTGAAAGTTGGAAGATTCCAAAAAAAAAAAAAGTCTCCCCGTGCAAGCACGGGGAGTTTTTTTATTTTTCTTTTCAACATGCTATTAAAAATATTATTTTTTTCCTCCTTTCATCATCTTTGATATGTGGGTAGGTTGGATTTTGAAATTTTTTTTTATTGAAAGTTGGAAGATTCCAAAAAAAAAAAAAAATGAAACGTTTCCCCGTGCACGCAAGGGGAGATTGGTGTCTCTTTGTGCGCGCACGAGGAGTTTTTTATTTTTTTTAATTTTTTCAACATGCTATTAAAAATATTATTTTTTCCTCCTTTCATCATCTTTGATATGTGGGTAGGTTGGATTTTGATTTTTTTTAATTGAAAGTTGGAAGATTCAAAAAAACAAAAATAAAATAAAATAAAAATTTAAACGTTTCCTCGTATGTCACAGGGAGATTAGTGTCTCCTCGTGTGCGCACATGGATTTTTTTAATTTTTTAATATTGTTTTTCAACATGCTATTAAAAAAAAATAAATGTGGGTAGGTTGGATTTTGAATTTTTTTTTTAATTGAAAGTTGGAAGATTCCAAAAAAAAAACAAAAAAAGAAAAATTGAAATGTTTCCCCGTGTGCCCACGTGGAGATTGATGTCTCCTCATGCGCGCACGGGGAGTTTTTTTTTTTTTTTTTTTCAACATGCTATTAAAAATATTATTTTTTCCTCCTTTCATCATCTTTGATATTTGGTAAAAATAAATTTATTTTCAACAGATAAACTCTTCAACACATACACAAAAATTATAATTTCCTTTCGGGGACGTTGCCCCCGAGCCCCCACGGGGGGTGCTGCATCCTCGACCCTAGCAACCTTACCAGTCAGGTCGATCCCGGTCGAGGGCGTTGCCCCCGAACCCCTCAAAGGGGCACCACTCGTCAATTCGATTAAAAAATATGTAACTTACTTCATATATTTCAATTTTTTATTTTTATTGTGATTTTCTTTACTAGTCATATTTTTAGTCATTCCTAATTTTGTCAGTATTGAATTTGTTTTCAATTTATTTTTCAGTTGCAAGATATCATTCTCAAAGTAAAAATATTATAATTTTCAACATCAATTGAACTGTGCTATCTTCAGGTACAATATTTTTTTTATAGATTTTGTAGAGTTCAATTTGTAGTTCGCATTTGTGTTTTTTTTCCCTAAAGTTTTTATTATTGTATTTATCATTTAATTATTATTAACAAATTGTAGACTCTAATTTGTATTTACTGTTCCCTTCTATACATCGTCCAATTATTTTTTTCGGTTATTGTAATTGACTAAAGTAGTGCACTCTATTTTAGATAAGTTTCTCTATCTGAACTATTCAGATTTTTATTTATATAAATTGTAAGTGTATGTAGTATTGTGGTTATTTATTTATAGTAACTTGTAAATTTGTAATAAATTGTTGGTTATCGAGCTTTCTTTGTGCATAGTACTTTTTTTTCTTTTTAAAATATATTTTCAGTTATTGTTCACAAATATCGATAATTTAAATTTTAGTTTTATCCTATTTATGTTTTAACATATGTAAGATTAGACAGTTCAATTTTTATGAACGATGAGGAGAAGAGAGAAATGTGAGAGATAATGGGTTATTACATCACCGATATTCCATCATCATAATAATAAATAATATTATTCTTGACAGACAGCCAATCAAGTTCACTTACTCTAGAAGGTCCAGGAAGAATTGAGAAGCAGCTATATTAACAAATGGACACTTGGGACGAGCAATTTTGTTACTGAAATACTTATAAATAGAGAGGAGATAGATTGGAGTAGGCACGCAAAAACAGAGTTAGTAGAGTACGAAATAGTAGGAGTGTAGCCCACTCAAAAGGCTATTTTGTGACTTTCTTTCGCTATGTATTCATCATCCATTACATCAATACATTACTGTTCTTTAATTCTCATACAAAACATATCATTTTAAAGTGGATCTCTAACCCCATTTGACCATTTTCCAAGTTATGCACCGTTTGACAGTTCCACCTTTTCACATTTTCCAGCTTTTGTAGGAAAAACTTTTCTTGTTGTTTTGGTTGGAATTGATTTTCCAAGTTTTTGTTTTTGTTTTTTTTTTTGGGCAATTGGAACAAATTTTAGACCCAATGGTAGAAAAAATTATTACTTTCATGGACAATTTTCATAAAAAATATGGCAAACGGATACTAAACTTTCAACATTTTTCAGGTGAAAAATTATTTCAATCAAACACAATTAATTACAATTCTTAATAAAACAATTTCTAGGCAATTCAATTTACTGGAATTTATTTTTTTCCATCCATTTTCCACATTTACAATCAAACGGACCCTAACATATTGGCATCGAAATGTGCAGTTTGCAGTGATTTGAATTAACAAAAGTTTCTTTTCCTTATAAAAAAAATATTATTCTTCCAATTTAGGACAGTAAAGATTCATTTCATGTGGAAAAATACGTGGAAAGCCTATTCTTTCTCAACTACAAAGTTAGTGCTGTTGTAGGGAACGATGGTGTTGACGATTTTGCCAGTCATGAGGCAGGAGAAGCAGAAGTCAAGCAACATCCTAATAGGCCGCCAATCAAGTTCACTTACTCTAGAAGGTCCGGGAAGAATTGAGAAGCAGTTATATTAACAAATGGACACCTGGGACGAGGAATTTTGTTACTGAAATACTTACAAATAGATAGGAGATAGATTGGAGTAGGCAAGTAAAAATAGAGTTAGTAGAGTATGAAATAGAAGGAGTATAGCCCACTCAAAAGGCTATTTTGTGACTTTCTTTCGCTATGTATTCATCATCCATTACATCAATGCATTACTATTCTTTAATTCTCATACAAAACCTATCATTTTAAAGTGGATCTCTAACCTATTTGACCATTTTCCAAGTTATGCACCATTTGAAAGTTCCACCGTTCACATTTTCCAGCTTTGAGGAAAAACTTTTCTTGTTGTTTTGGTTGGAATTGATTTTCCAAGTTTTTGTTTTTGTTTAGTTTTTTTTTTTTTGGCAATTGGAACAAATTTTAGACCCAATGGTAGAAAAAATTATTACTTTCATGGACAATTTTCATAAAAAAATTAAGGCAAACAGATACTAAACTCTCAACATTTTTCAGGCTGAAAATTATTTCAATCAAACACAATTAATTACAATTCTTAATAAAACAATTTCTAGACAATTCAATTTACTGAAATTTATTTTTTTCCCATCCATTTTCCACATTTACAATCAAATAGACCCTAACATATTGGCATTGAAATGTGCAGTTTCCTAACATATTAGCATCGAAATGTGCAGTTTGTAGAGTATGAAATAGTAGGAGTATAGCCCACTCAAAAGGCTATTTTGTGACTTTCTTTCGCTTTGTATTCATCATCCATTATGTCAATACATTACTATTCTTTAATTCTCATACAAAACCTATCATTTTAAAGTGGATCTCTAACCCTATTTGACCATTTTCCAAGTTATGCACCATTTGACAGTTCCACCTTTTCACATTTTCCAGTTTTTTGAGGAAAAACTTTTCTTGTTGTTTTGGTTGGAATTGATTTTCCAAGTTTTTGTTTTGTTTTTTGTTTTTTTTCTCGGCAATTGGAACAAATTTTAGACCCAATGGTAGAAAAAAATATTAATTTCGTGGACAATTTTCATACAAAATTAAGGCAAACGGGTACTAAACTGTCAACATTTTCCAGGTGGAAAATTATTTCAATCAAACACAATTAATTACAATTCTTAATAAAACAATTTCTAGGCAATTCAATTTACTGGAATTTATTTTCTTTCCATCCATTTTCCACATTTATAAACAAACGGACCCTAACATATTGGCATCGAAATGTGCAGTTTGCAGTTATTTGAATTAACAAAAGTTTCTTTTCCCTACAAAAAAATATTATACTTCCAATTCAGGACAGTAACGATTCATTTCATGTGGAAAAATATGTGGAAAGCCTATTCTTGCCCAACTACAAAGTAAGTGCTATTGTTGGGAACGATGGTGTAGATGATGCTGCCAGTCATGAGGGAAGAGAAGCATAAGTCAAGCAACACCCTGATAGGCCGCCAATTAAATTCACTTACTCTAGAAGGTCCAAGAAGAATTGAGAAGCAGTTATATTAACAAATGGACTCCTGGGACGGGCAATTTTGTTACTGAAATACTTATAAATAGAGAGGAGATGAATTGGAGTAGGCGGGCAAAAACAGAGTTAGTAGAGTATGAAATAGTAGGAGTATAGGCCACTCAGAAGGCTATTTTGTGACTTTCTTTCGCTATGTATTCATCATCCATTACGTCAATACATTACTATTCTTTAATTCTCATACAAAACCTATCATTTTAAAGTGAATCTCTAACCCTATTTGACCATTTTCCAAGTTATGCACCATTTGACAGTTCCACCTTTCACATTTTCCAGCTTCTGGATGAAAACTTTTATTGTTGTTTTGGTTGGAATTGGTTTTCCAAGTTTTTGTTTTTGTTTAGTTTTTTTCCTGGGCAATTGGAACAAATGTTAGACCCAATTGTAGAAAAAATTATTACTTTCATGGGCAATTTTCATAAAAAATTAAGGCAAACGGATACTAAACTTTCAACATTTTCCAGGTGGAAAATTATTTCAATTAAACACAATTAATTACAATTCTTAATAAAACAATTTCTAGGCAATTCAATTAATGAAATTTATTTTCTTTCCATCCATTTTCCACATTTACAATCAAACGGACCCTAACATATTGGCATCGAAATGTGCAGTTTGCAGTTATTTGAATTAACAAAAGTTTCTTTTCCTTATAAAAAAAAATTATTCTTCCAATTCAGTACAGTAAAGATTCATTTCATGTGGAAAAATATGTGGAAAGCATATATTCTTCCTCAACTACAAAGTTAGTGCTGTTGTGGGGAACGATGGTGTTGATGATGCTGCCAGTCATGAGGCAGGAGAAGCAGAAGTCAAGCAACATCCTGATGGGCCGCCAATCAAGTTCACTTACTCTAGAAGGTCCAGGAAGATTCAGTTCATGTGGACAGTAAAGATTCATTTCACGTGGAAAAATATGTGGAAAGCCTATTCTTCCTCAACTACAAAGTTAGTGCTGTTGTGGGGAACGATGGTGTTGATGATGCTGCCAGTCATGAGGCAGGAGACAGAAGTCAAGCAACATTCTGATAGGCCGCCAATCAAGTTCACTTACTCTAGAAGGTCCAGAAAGAATTGAGAAGCAGTTATATTAACAAATGGACACCTGGGACAAGCAATTTTGTTACTGAAATACTTATAAATAGAGAGGAGATAGATTGGAGTAGGCAGGCAAAAATAGAATTAGTAGAGTATGAAATAGAGGGCGTATAGCCCACTCAAAAGGCTATTTTGTGACTTTCTTTCGCTATGTATTCATCGTCCATTACGTCAATACATTACTATTCTTTAATTCTCATACAAAACCTATCATTTTAAAGTGGATCTCTAACCCTATTTGACCATTTTCCAAGTTATGCACCATTTGACAGTTCCACCTTTTCGCATTTTCCAGCTTTTGGAGGAAAAACTTTTCTTGTTGTTTTGGTTGGAATTGATTTTCCAAGTTTTTGTTTTTGTTTTGTTTTTTGTTTTTTTTTTTTTTTTTGGCAATTGGAACAAATTTTAGACCCAATGGTAGACAAAATTATTACTTTCATAGACAATTTTCATAAAAAATTAAGGCAAACATATACTAAACTCTCAACATTTTTCAGGTTGAAAATTATTTCAATCAAACACAATTAATTACAATTATAAATAAAACAATTTCTAGACAATTCAATTTACTGGAATTTATTTTTTTTCCATCCATTTTCCACATTTACAATCAAACGGACCCTAACATATTGGCATCAAAATGTGCAGTTTGCAGTGATTTTAATTAACAAAGGTTTCTTTTCCTTATAAAAAAAATATTATTCTTCCAATTCAGGACAGTAAAGATTCATTTCATGTGGAAAAATATGTGGAAAGCCTATTCTTTCTCAACTACATAGTTAGTGTTGTTGTAGGGAACGATGGTGTTGATGATGCTGCCAGTCATGAGGCAGGAGACACAAGTCAAGCAACATTATGATAGGCCGCCAATCAAGTTCACTTACTCTAGAAGGTCCGGGAAGAATTGAGAAGCAATTATATTAACAAATGGACACCTGGGACGGGCAATTTTGTTACTGAAATACTTATAAATAGAGAGGAGGTAGATTGGAGTAGGCAAGGAAAAATAGAGTTAGTAGAGTATGAAATAGAGGGAGTATAGCCCACTCAAAAGGCTATTTTGTGACTTTCTTTCGCTATGTATTCATCATCCATTACATCAATACATTACTGTTCTTTAATTCTCATACAAAACCTATCATTTTAAAGTTGATCTCTAACCTATTTGACCATTTTCCAAGTTATGCACCATTTGAAAGTTCCACCTTTCACATTTTCCACCTTTTGGAGGAAAAACTTTTCTTATTGTTTTGGTTGGAATTGATTTTCCAAGTTTTTGTTTTTGTTTAGTTTTTTTTTTTTTGGCAATTGGAACAAATTTTAGACCCAATGGTAGAAAAAATTATTACTTTCATGGACAATTTTCATAAAAAATATGGCAAACGGATACTAAACTTTCAACATTTTTCAGGTGAAAAATTATTTCAATCAAACACAATTAATTACAATTCTTAATAAAACAATTTCTAGGCAATTCAATTTACTGGAATTTATTTTTTTTCCATCCATTTTCCACATTTACAATCAAACGGACCCTAACATATTGGCATCGAAATGTGCAGTTTGCAGTGATTTGAATTAACGAAAGTTTCTTTTCCTTATAAAAAAATATTATTCTTCCAATTCAGGACAGTAAAGATTCATTTCATGTGGAAAAATATGTGGAAAGCATATTCTTTCTCTACTACAAAGTTAGTGCTGTTGTAGGGAACAATGATGTTGATGATGCTGCCAGTCATGAGGCAGGAGAAGCAGAAGTCAAGCAACATCCTGATAGGCCGCCAATCAAGTTCACTTACTCTAGAAGGTCCAGGAAAAATTGAGAAGCAGGTATATTAACAAATGGACACCTAGGACGGGCAATTTTTTTACTGAAATACTTATAAATAGAGATGAGATACATTGGAGTAGGCAGACAAAAATAGAGTTAGTAGAGTATGAAATAGAGGGAGTATAGCCCACTCAAAAGGCTATTTTGTGACTTTCTTTCGCTATGTATTCATCATCCATTACATCACTACATTACTGTTCTTTAATTCTCATACAAAACCTATCATTTTAAAGTTGATCTCTAACCCTATTTGACCATTTTCCAAGTTATGCACCATTTGACAGTTCCACCTTTTCCATTTTCCATCTTTTGGAGGAAAAACTTTTCTTGTTGTTTTGGTTGGAATTGATTTTCCAAGTTTTTGTTTTGTTTTGTTTTTTGTTTTTTGTTTTTTTTTTCAGCAATTGGAACAAATTTTAGACCCAATGGTCGAAAAGATTATTAATTTCATGGACAATTTTCATACAAAATTAAGGCAAACATATACTAAACTTTCAACATTTTCCAGGTGGAAAATTATTTCAATTAAACACAATTAATTGCAATTCTTAATAAAACAATTTCTAGTCAATTGAATTTACTGGAATTTATTTTCTTTCCATCCATTTTCCACATTTACAATCAAACGGACCCTAACATATTGGCATCGAAATGTGCAGTTTGCAGTGATTTGAATTAACAAAAGTTTCCTTTCCTTACAAAAAAATATTATACTTCCAATTCAGGACAGTAAAGATTCATTTCATGTGGAAAAATATGTGGAAAGCCTATTCTTGCCCAACTACAAAGTAAGTGCTGTTGTAGGGAACGATGGTGTTGATGATCCTGCCAGTCATGAGGGAGGAGAAGCAGAAGTCAAACAACATCCTGATAGGCCGCCAATCAAGTTCACTTACTCTAGAAGGTCCAGGAAGAATTGAGAGGCAGTTAAATTAACAAATGGACGCCTGGGACGGGAATATTTTGTTACTTAAATACTTATAAATAGAGAGGAGATAGATTGGGGTAGGCATGCAAAAACAAAGTTAGTAGAGTATGAAATAGTAGGACTATAGCCCACTCAGAAGGCTATTTTGTGACTTTCTTTCGCTATGTATTCATCATCCATTACATCAATACATTACTGTTCTTTAATTCTCATACAAAACCTATCATTTGAAAGTTGATCTCTAACCCTATTTGACCATTTTCCAAGTTATGCACCATTTGACAGTTCCACCTTTTTCCATTTTCCAGCTTTTGGATGAAAAACTTTTCTTATTGTTTTGGTTGGAATTGATTTTCCAAGTTTTTGTTTTTGTTTTGTTTTTTGTTTTTTTTTTTTTCGGCAATTGGAACAAATTTTAGACCCAATGGTGGAAAAAATTATTACTTTCATGGACAAGTTTTGTAAAAAAATAAGTCAAACGGACACTAAACTTTCAATCAAACACAATTAATTACAATTTTTAATAAAACAATTTTTAGGCAATTCTATTTACTAGAATTTATTTTCTTTCCATCCATTTTCCACATTTACAATCAAACGGACCCTAACATATTGGCATCGAAATGTGCACTTTGCAGTGATTTGAATTAACAAAAGTTTATTTTCCTTATAAAAAAAATATTATACTTGAAAGTACAGTAGAACATCGCAAATTTAATACCCCATTAATCAATCTCGATTAGATAATATTATTGGCCGGTCCCAACTTGAAAATAATGTGCCAAACTAATAATTCATTCAATTTATATGATAATACATTAAAAAATCGTATAGATTCGACATGATTTGATTATAAGGGCTTTAAAATATGACTCAATTATTATTATTTTTTCTTCTTGAAATTGATGTCACATTGGATCTCGTCACTAATTTTTCATAACATAGTAATTAGTTCTGATGTGATTTCTCTCATGGTGCAACAAAATATTATTCAACGTATGATCTACTTTTTAGAAAATTAAGTAAATTCATGAATTTTACTTAGAATTGATAGTTCATAGAATAAGAAACTAAATACAACATACAAAATTTAAGAAAATAAAAATGTGTTGATAATTTAATAAGTTATTAATTGGTCAATAAATCGATAAATTATTAATATTCACTAAATTAATATATTCTCAGTCCCCAAGGATAAATTTATAGATTTACCCTCCGTTTGATCTACATTATTATCTCATTAAAATGAAAATATGACCGTTATCCATCACATCAACATTTAAATTCAAAATTTCTATCTCTTGTGTGAGCTCCAGTAACGACTATATTTTTCATTTTCATTCTACAATAATTTGGCTCAAACAGGGCCTTAACTCTGGAAAGTTATAATTCACTTTAATATAATTTCAATCGAAAAATCACACTTTAATTTAATTTCAATTAAAATTAGTCCAATTCAACTAATAATGATCTATGACATTACAGTTAATAAATTATTATTATCAACATTGCTCTTGTGAAATATAAGTAAAACTTCATTGAGACAAATGGTAAACTTCATTTATTGACAGCTAGATCTTCGATTTTTGTTAGTTCAGGTAATGGAATTAAATAGAGTTACCTCATTGAAATCAAATTAAAATTTATTTATCCAAATGTAATTTACTTGATTGAAATAGAACAAAAGTATAATTACCACAAACGAAAATTACCCACTTTATTCACGCATGATTACGAAGAGCACAAAAGCCAAGCCAACTTATCCAACATAGACAAAAAAAAATTTAAAAATAAATAAATAAATAGCAGTAAAAGACTTCCCATGTCATGAAATCGAATCGAAAAATACAACGCTATCTATAAATTAAAGGTGACTCTCGAACGATAAGGTATAATCCAAACACAAATGACTACTAAAACACTAGTTCATGTCCTCTTGAAGAAACGTTATAGAATGAATTTCAAAGATGCGGCATCAGTCCCAATATGATCAACAAGGTAACAGATCACCCTAAAGCTTATTGTTTCACCCTTCAAAAAAAAAAATCCTTTCAAATGAGAGTAAGATCCGAGATAGTCTGGCAAAAAATTTAGCTATAAAATAATTTCTTCTTATCTATCTAAATCGGTCGACGATTATGAACTACAGGGGCCCAGATTTAACTCAAGAAGTAACCTCGACCGAGCTTTTTGCCTTGGCAGCAAATGTTTCTGCTACCAGGAGAGGGAAAGCAATAGTTGCATCACAGTGCACCTGGTTTTATCGATAAAAAAATAACAAAATTGAAAACTATACAGCAAGTTGATGAATTGGAAAGATGAAGAAACATAACGTCCAACCTTCACAGTGTTAGCAGAACCTCGAATTTTACCCCAGGAAACAGCTTCATCGGGATGGGCACCCGAATCACTTCCATCAAACTCTTGTGCGGTGTTGATAAATACAGCATAATCCACACCATTACGCATCATATTTGCATTCCATATATGATGCTTGGGCAGCCCCCCTCCAAGAATTACCATTCCAGTCTTCCTGAGACCAGCATGGACCGCCTCGCCATTCATGGACCTAATATCTGTTTATAAAGCTGTTGTGTCCATAATTCTACATTGTTACAAATTAGCATAAGATGACAGTGAAGATCTTCACCTTGCACAAATTCGATAACTAGACCAGGCTCCTTTTTGAAGGAGTGGAAGTACATTAGTACAACATATCACCCAGTGAACCATCTGTTAAGCCACGACAGAAGATAGGAATATTGTTCTGAGTTAGATTTGAAAAGGCAGTGAAAAAGGAATTGCCAAAAATTTTCTTATTGCTTCAATTACTTGCTAATTTATAGACTACAAGGAAGGTTCTAGATTATACAGATGGAGGTCGATCCATAAAATTAGAATGATGCTGGGAATCTATTACAACAAGTAATGGGAAGAGAATTCAGGTGCAACAGAATAATGGTTGCAAGGACAAACGGTTAGCTACCAGCTACTGGTCTGAGGTAGATGCTGAGGTGTATTGATGATGTGTAATCAAATTAATTCTTCACACACTCCCTCAAGCTGGATGGTACTGAGGTAACACCAAGCTTGTCCTTCAAGAAGCTGAACCTCGAGTGACTAAGACCCTTGGTTAATAGGTCGGCAATTTGATCGGATGATGGCACATATCTAACTTCCAATTCTTTTGCAAGAACTTTATCTCTTATAAAATGAATATCCAGCTCAATGTGCTTCGTCCTAGCATGGTAGACTGGATTGGCTACCAAAGCTCCTACACTTAAATTGTCACACCAAAGGATTGGAGTTGATACTTGTGGCAGATCAAGTTCTTTAAAAAGGGATTGGATCCATACGATTTCTGAAGCTACTGAAGCTAGTGATCTGTATTCTGATTCTGTGCTAGATCTTGCAACCACATGTTGTTTCTTAGATGGCCAAGCTATTAGGCTATCTCCAAGATAGATGCAATAGCCTCTCTTAGATCTCCTGTCATTCGGACATGAGGCCCTAGTCTATTACTTCTTTGATTCATCGTGCCTTTAAGGTACCTCAGCATCTTTTTTAAGGCTTTCCAGTGTATAGATGTTGGTGTTTGTAAGACTTGGCTTAGTTTGTTGACGGCAAAAGTAATGTCAGGTCGTGTGTGTGAAAGATATAGCAATCCTCCTACTGCACTCCTGTAGATTGAAGGATTGCTCAATACCTCTCCATCTGATTTTGAGATGGTTTTGCCAACAAGGATAGGAGTAAGACATGGCTTGAGATTCTCCAATTTGAATTTCTTAAATAGTTCGGCAATGTACTTGCTTTGTGTAAGATAGAGCCCTGAGCTATGTCACATTACTTTGATTCCTAGGAAGTGATGAATTTGTCCCATATCCTTCAACGCAAATTTTTTGTTTAATTCATCTATGAAACTTTGCAGCAGCTCTATATCATTACCTGTTACCACAATGTCATCAACATATATAAGAGCAAAGATAATCTGACTTTCAGTTTTGAAGTAAAACAATGATGTGTCTGCAACCGATTGTTTGAATTTCCAGATTAGTAGTGTTGATTTCAGCTTCTCGTGCTAAGCTCTCGATGCCTGCTTCAGTCCATAAAGGGCCTTTTGTAATTTGCATACATGATGAGGTTTTGCTTTATCTGTAAATCCTTCAGGCTGATTCATAAATACCTCTTCTTCTAGTTCTCCATTTAAAAAGGCGTTGTTAATGTCTACTTACCTGATTGACCACCCTTTTGAGACTGCCAAGGTAAGTATAATTCGCAGGGTTGATGTTTTAACCACTGGACTGAAAGTTTCAAAAAAATCAATTCCAGGTGACTGATGAAACCCCTTTGCAACTAACCTTGCTTTGAATCTCTGAATTGTTCCATCAGCATTTCTTTTTACTCTGAAAACCCACTTGTTACCTACTATATTGTAATCTGGTGATGGTGGCACTAGCTTCCAGGTCTCAGTTTTTATTAGTGCATTAATTTCTTCTTCCATAGCCTTTTTCCAATTCTCATTCATCATGGCTTCATTGACACTCCCAGGTTCTGCAGGTTCAGGCTTTAGTTCAACTGATTTTCCCATGTATACCTTGGCTTAAAAATTCCAGCCTTTCCCCTGGTGATCATGTGATGTTCATTATTGATTGGTTGCTGATTGTTTGAGTGTTCTGATTCAAGTCTTTCGACATTTGGAGTTACTGAACTTCATTTTCAATGCCTTGATCATTTTCAATTCTGGTGAAGCTTTCATTTCTGTTGTCATTCTCAGCATTGTTTATACTTACATGCTGGTTGTGAGTTGAGCTAAGAGGTGAGTTATGCAAAGCATTGGCTGCTTCTGGATGGGTTGCATCATCAGGATTTGATGTAGGATTGGAGGTGTTTATATGAAAGGGAAATTGAAAGTATGACACGACAATTTCAGGTATAACAGATTTAGATTGATTTTGAGTAGAAAATAAGGACTCAAAGGGAAATTCAAACTCATTGAACACGACATGCCTTGAGACGTAAATTCTTCCTGTCAAGCTTAGACATTTATAACCTTTGTGAGATTGACTGTAACCAAGGAAAACACACTTGGTTGAATGGAAACTAAACTTTTGTTTTTGGTAAGGCCTTAGGCAAGCGTAGCAAGCACATCCAAAGATTTTTAGTGCCTTGTAATCAACTTTTTTCCTATTCAGGACTGAAAAGGGGGTTTGCATTTTAAGCGTGGGTGTAGTCAATCTATTTATGAGATAAGTTGCAGTTGAAAAGGCTTCCCACCAATATTTTAAGGGCAGTTTAGATTGAGCCAAAAGAGTCAGACCGGTTTCTGTGATGTGCCTGTGTTTTATCTCTACTTTCCCGTTTTTAGCAGAAGTATAAGGGCAGGGTTGTCTAAAATCGATTTCTTCTTGGGTTAAAAACTTGGTGAAGGTTCTGTATTCACCCCCCAATCAGCTTGTAGGGTTTTTATTTTACTTGTAAACTTATTTTCCACAAGTTTTTTGAAGTTGATAAAGACACCTAGTGCTTCAGATTTCTGCCTTAGTGGGTATATCCATGTGAATGTACTAAAATCATCAAAAAAGGTTATATAATATCTAAAGCCCGAGGCTGTTTGGACAGGTGCTGGTCCCCAAATGTCAGTATATATGAGTTCAAGTGGATTTTTGGCATGTGAAATAGATAATGAGAAAGGTAACAAATGGGATTTTTCAAATTGGCAAGCATCACAAAATGACTTGACTTCATTTTCTTTTACCTTTTGATTACAGACCTTGAGCACTCGACTAGATAGATGTCCAGGTCTCTTGTGCCATACATCTATTGGAGAATTCAAAGACTGTTGACATGACTCTTTACTGATACTAGACACTTGACTGGGACTGAGAGAGGAGAGATTGCAGTAGAGTTTATTTGAGGAAACAGACTTTAGAGATTGACACTTTGAGTTTTGTTGAGGAAAATCCAGTTGATATAACCCATCCTTAGGCTTACCTTGCAGCAAGATTTCCCTCGTTTGCTTGTCCTTCACAAAACAATAGTTAGAATGAAACTCCATATACACTTGATTATCAGAAGTTAATTGCGAAACACTTATAAGGTTCTTCTTTATCTCAAGCACGAGGAGCAATTTATTTAACATAAGTGTTTTGTCATTCAATGTTGGGATATGAGTAATGCTAAAATGTGAAATAAATAGCTTACTCCCATTACCAACCATAACATTTTCCTTACCAGTATATTCGTTTGATGAGGTGAAGTTTTCCTTTTCTACTGTAATGTGGTTACTGGCTCCAGTTTCAGCAAACCAAGCTGGATCACTTACAGTGTTAGGTGAGGCTATAAATGCTGTTGGAGAGAAGTTGTAGTTGGTCCTCTGATTTGGTGGAGTGCCTGAGTATCTCTCATCATACCTGAAATTGCATATGTTAGCTTTGTGCCCAATTTTGCCACACACTTGACAAACAGGTTTGTCATTCCCATAGTAACTTCCACATCTATTTATGCCTCTTTTTCCTCCTCTGAAATTGTTGTATTTGTGAATCTTCTCCCAGGATTTGGTTTAAAGGACCTGAAGTGAGATTGGTTGGAACCTGATCTTTGAGTGAAATTTACTGAAGTATGCTCAAGATTGATGCCTGCAAATTCATTTCTAATTGAGTTAAGGTGTTCAAGTCTGCTTTCGAATGTCATGAGTGTTGATTATAGTTCTCCCCAGGTGATATGATCACGGCTGTTGATCTGGACTACGATTGGTGTGTAGTCTTCATCTAGCCCAGCCAAGACTTGAGTAACCAAGTCAGGAAGAGGAATAGCTTTTCCAGCTATTTCAAGATTGTCAGCAAGTAGCTTTACTTTGTTCAAGTATGAATCAATACTCAGTGCTACTTTCCTTGATTTTTGGAGTTCACCAGTCAAGAAAGTGATTCTTGATCTGTTTTGCACACCATAACTTTCTTTTATAGTTGACCATAGTTCACTGGAACTTTTAGCTCCCATGACTCTCATTACAATGTCAGGAGTCATTGAGGAGTAAAGCCAGCCCATCAGCAACTGATCAGTCGACATCCACTAATTAAACTCTAGATTCTTTACCATTTCAACGCTAGTGCCGCTTCACCAGTGAGTTGAACAGCTATAAATTCTGGAGGATATGTCTTGGTTCCCAGAATGTGGCACTCAAGATTGTGTCCACAAATTATAGGAAGGATCATGTTCTGCCATAGCAAGAAATTTTTCTTCTTAAGTTTTACCGATACTACTTGAGTAAGATTTCCACCAAAGGGCGTGAGATTGTTGCTTCCCTGCATTGGAGCAACTGAATTACTTGAGATGGTTGCAGGATCAGAGTTAGGACCTTCATTTAGTGAAGAGGTGTTGGCGTTGCCCATTGTAACGCTCTGATACCAAGTTAGATTTGAAAAGGTAGTGAAAAAGGAATTGCCAGAAATTTTCTTATTGCTTCAATTACTTGCTAATTTATAGACTACAAGGAAGGTTCTAGATTATACAGATGGAGGTCGGTCCATAAAATTAGAATGATGCTGGGAATCTATTTACAACAAGTAATGGGAAGAGAATTCAGGTGCAACAGAATAATGGTTGGGAGGACAAACGATTAGCTACCAGCTACTGCTCTGAGGTGGATGCTGAGGTGTATTGATGATGTGTAATCAAATTAATACTTCACATTCTGCGAAGAGAAAATACAAGATAAATCAGAGAAACTCAAAAACAAAAAACTAACTCTTCTTCCTAACAAATTTAGGGTTGTCCACATGAGTTATTGTTTACCGCTACATTCAGTTCATTGTTCATTGTTGTATCTACTGGAAAATGTAAAACAACTAGATCCTTAAAATTTACCACTGGCTATATGATGCATACTGGGACGGGCAAATTTAGGGCTGTCCACATGATGCATACTTACTCTAGAAGATCCAGGAAGAATTGAGAAGCAGCTATAGTAACAAATTAAGTTATATGGGAAGTTGGGATGAGCAATTTTGTTACTGAAATACTTATAAATAGAGAGGAGATAGATTGGAGTTGGCAAGCAAAAACAGAGTTAGTGAAGTATGAAATAAGAGAGTATAGCCCTCTCAAAAGACTATTTTGCGACTTTCTTTCACTGCTATATATATATATTATAATTCTCGTACAAAATCTATCATTTTACTGTTGATCCCTAACACATCCATAGATTGAGGTGGCAAAAATGTATTTGTAGGACGAATTTCGTGTATTAAAATACAGAAATCATTACAAATTGTATTTTGAAAAAATACAAATAGATAAGAATCTTCTTGTAATCACAAAAATTTACAAAACCCTCTGATTAATGATCTGAATGTTTGAAGACGAGGAGTCACGTGGCTTGAATCCTAGGCTTTGAGATTTGTTGATAATTTGATTTGTCAAGAACTTTACTTGTTCGACGCTTGAATGTTAGAGCTTGGATTTGTACTTCAAAAATTTGGACTTAATCTTGATTTGATTTGAGAAAGACTTGGATCTTCTTGGATTTGCTTGATTTGAAGAAGATTTTGATCTTCTTCATGTTTGTTGGACTTGGAGCAGAGAAGATTTCTTCAATACTTCGTGATTTTCTTCTTCCATTTTCCTCCTCTGCTTTTTTAATGGCTTTTAATCCTATTTATAGGGGAAATTTATAGCCAATTTTGGTAACCACTCAATTAACTCAATTAAATTGATTATGATTGAATAATTGGGGATATTAAAATAGTACGATGGGCTTTTTTAAAATTTTATGGGCTTTAGTAGGTTTTAGTTTAGTAAATTTAATTGAGTTAATTATTTAAATTGATCCAACCCGTTATTTTTTTTTTTTTTTTGTCTAAAAATGTCCCCTCGAGATTTATTTATTTATTCTGAAATAAATAAATTAATAAATCTTGATTTTTGTTTTTTTTAACGTAATCGTTATTCGATTATTTATTTATTTTATGCAATTCCTAATTTACTTGATTTATTTATTTATTTTATTTAACAGACTTCTTATGTTTTATGATAAGTTGGGTTCAAATGAAGCTCGATCTTTATCTATTTTTATGAACAAATTATAAGGTTTAGAAGTCAAAAAGTTAAATTTGCAAGCAAAAGTAAAACAAGATTCTTCCTTTTCTCTCTCCTTTTTTTTTCTCGTTTTTTTTTCTTGGTTTCTATGGCATCTCACCTTCATTCCTTTTTATTTTATTTTATTGTTTTCTTGGTTTCTATGCAAGCAGAAACCAAGA
This sequence comes from Fraxinus excelsior, assembly GCA_019097785.1. NCBI lineage: Eukaryota > Viridiplantae > Streptophyta > Magnoliopsida > Lamiales > Oleaceae > Fraxinus > Fraxinus excelsior. The sequence continues at coordinate 7,273,165 of CM032641.1, forward strand.
AACCAAAATTTGCGCAGAAACCATAGTTTCTTTTCTTATTAAGAAACCAAAATTTCTTGGTTTCTCGCAGGCAGAAACCATGAATTTTTTTTTTTTTCAGTTTCTAGAATTGGCAGAATTGGTTTTTACCTTGTAATTTTTTACATTTTTAACGTTTTTTTTAAGATAGCGTGAACAGTGGCGTATACTGTTCACGTGAATAGTAAATTTTTAAAAAAAAAGAATTGGAACTAACATTCTTCTTTTTTTTCAGCGATTCAACTTTTGGAACAAGTCAAAGATTTGAGGTTCGAGATTTTCTTGGTATAGAGTAGAAGTTGTACTGCAATTATTTTACAGGTTCAGAAACACTCAAAATTCCTCAACTTTTCATGCACATTGAAGATCAAAGACGGCTGCTTTTCGCCATCCAAGGCACTTTGTGTTTGGGACCAAGGACCGACTCTTTTGATTGTCCGAAGTACTTTGTGTTTGGAACCAAAGACCGACTCCTTCGACTGTCCACAGCACTTTGTGTTTAAGACCAAGGACTGGCCCTTTCGATTGTTCGAGGCACTTTGTGTTTGGGACCAAGGATCGGCTCCTTCGACCATCCACGACACTTTGTGTTTGGGACCAAGGTCTGACTCCTTCAATCGTCCAAGATACTTTATGTTTGGGACCATGGACCGACTCCTTTGACCATCCAAGGCACTTTGTGTTTGGAACCAAGTACTCACTCCTTCTACCGTCCATGTCACTTCGTGTTTGGGACCAAGGATCGGCTCCTTCTATCGTCTAAGACACTTTATGTTTGGGACCAAGGATCGGCTCCTTCGACTATCCATGACACTTTGTGTTTGAGACCAAGGACCGACTCTTTCGACCGTCCACGACACTTTGGGTTTGAGATCATTTATACTTGGGAGGCTCATGATTTAGACAATAAAGGAGTTTAAAGATTCACCGCCCGTTTTTTTTAGTCAACTTTCTCTCCCTTTCTTTTCTAAGGATGGCTGGGATGAGCTCAACTAACAAAGCATATTCAGATATACACGAAATCATCGAGCTTAAAACCCAAGGTAAAAGTTACCTTCATTTCAAAGCTATTGATGTGAAGAACCATGCTCAACCGGCATACGAGGCAAGCTTAAACTTAGCACCCATAAGCCAACTACAGATCATTCTCATGAATTCTTGGAGCTTTTGTCAGAATTGCATATACCCATCATTAGTAAATGTCACGAGAATTTAAAAACTGTCACGGCCAACTGATCTAGCAGTCATCTTCCCTCTTTGTATCTCTCGTCTCATCATTCTCAAAGCATAGAGTGCATCCCAAGGGCTGTAATTTGTGAAAGGATTAACAACAAAGAAATACGATAGGGAAGTACGCTTGTCAGTCTTGGAGAGATTTATTTTCTTCCAAAGTTTTAAGAGTGGTCTTCATAGGTCCAGAAACTTCTGCTCAAAAGGAATCTTCGCTAGTTAGCTTATGCAGTCAGCTCCACTACAAGGGATTATTATCGCTTAAATTCTATCTACAAAGCTCTTTGTAAGATCTGGTGAACGAAGACCAACACTTTTGTGACCACTTGTGGTGAAATTGACATTTCTTTTTGGGACATCCGCGAGATAAGTGGATTTTAGACCATGTGTAATTACTATGAGAAAGTAGTGTCAAGCCTTTCAAAACTGACAGATCAACTTTCCAAGTCCTACATGTACCTCTTCAATGTTTTGGCATTGATTGCGGGTGCAAATGAATCTGATTGCTTTAGTCACGAAGAATGGATTAATATTTGGGTTCGAGAGAATGGTTGTGCCCAGAATCTTCGACAACACAAAAATTAAAAGAATGTTATGAGTCTAAATCCATTCAAGAGACGTCATCAAAGAGTTTCAAGAGAAATACGGAGGCCTGCCTGTGGCTATAGACAATCCGAGATATAGCAGCTTATCTCTTTTTGTGGCTTTGTCGTTTCGTTCTTCCATTTGGGGATGAGTATCTAAGAGTTGGAACTTTTAAAGCATCTTCTAAAATGGTAGGTGGGTATATTTACAGTCTAGTTCCTCTAGTATTAGCGAGCATTTGTAGAAGACTTATACGGACATCGAACCATCAGTCAAACCTGGATCTTAGCTCGATTTCACATTCATTTCCTGGACATTTTCTTTATGCATAGGCTGCAACCTATTTTGTCTAAGGTATTTATGCTCATGTGGACAAGAGTTACACTAGTCCTATAATCCACAGATATGCTGGCACCTTGAATGCTTTCCAGTCTTGGGAGAAAATTGTTGTTGATTGTCCAAACCTTATCCATGGAATGATGGATGACATGACTTTTGCTAGAATCCATTTCCCTCATCGTCCCATCCCGATGTACGAGTGGATGACCAACCAATGTCTATAGATACCTCAGAATTTATGATGAGTATTCGATCTGGATTTATTTCTTATCGTCGAGGAAACTCTCATTTCATTCTTGAGGTATATAATCCTCACAAGTTTGCGAGGCAATTTGGCTTTAGACAAAAACTTCCCGGTTCACCAAGAAAGTTGGATATCTCTCTTAATGCAGGCGATATGTATCACGTCTGGTTGTCTTTGACTCAAATAATGAGTGGCTCTACATTTCATATTCCAGAGTACGTGAAGGATACACATCATAATCGTTGACTCAGAGTTTCGAACTTTGTGAAATAATCAAGTGTTGTCGATCCTGACCAAGGTTCAAGTGCATGTTTTATCTTCTAGTGAAAGTCGTGACTTTGTTCTTAATCCAATTCTGAACAGGGTTGTAGACAAAGGGTTAGATCATCCACATATCATTCCTGAAGAGATTTCTCGGAAGAGGGAATTGGACATTCAAAATGAAAGAGTCATTAAGAAGATTAAAATTAAAATTCCCTCGACAAAGTTTGCTTCTACCTTTGAGCCTGCTGAGAAGATGTCTGAAGTAGTTTTGATTTTAGACCGCAGTAGTCCTGGAGATCGAGCATCCTACACATCTGGAAAGACTCTAACTCTGAGAGATGAAAGTTCTGGAGATCATATATGTTTTTATTTATTTATTTTTAACATATCATTTGTATTTGTTCTCATGCAACTAATTTCAATTTCAGGCTCCACTCTCCCGAATATATAAGATTAAACGATCGGTAAAATCAATGCCGCTTCAAGCGGTTCCAAATCATTCAAAAGGTAACATTGGAGTCCCTCACATTAACATAAGTCTCCCGAATACACCATCAGATGACGAATTTTTAGATATGTCTCCTAGAACGCGGAACGCGGGTAGGCCCACTCTTTTTTTTTATCTCTCATTCTCTCTTTTTTATATCTCTACTTTTTTTGTAGGTTCTCTATGAACCCAGACACTTTGCAAGATCAAATTGGCAAGAATGATAGGAGAATTGGTGTACTTCAAAAAATAGATGACACTCATGATTTTCACGGCCCACCTTATAAATACCTGAATACTATGAACGATGGCATTTCGGCATTCAACATAGATATTTCCTGGATGAAGATTAAGTGAATTCTAAGATTTCCAGAGCTAACATTTCAGAGATCAACCAAGAAGTTCCAGCTGTTCTACCTTCATTGGCTTTAGTTACACATTTTGCCTTTATAAATAAATAATCATTAGGCAACTCCAATTTGTTCTTTTATAGCTGGTCCCTCGCCTGGGATAACTTAAGATTCTCCTTACTTGAAGGCTACTTTACAAGAAGCTATGACCAATTATCTTGAGAAGTATTTTAGGGACGTCTTGAAGCATAAGTTTTCCAACATTCGATCTTGGTGGGATGAGAATAGTTTAATTCTTCAAAACGTGATTACCAGCTTATTTCGCACAGATTCAGCATCTTTGATGGAACACATGGACGTGTTTCTTAAAGAAGTCGCCATTTATTTATCTGAAAGAAAGCAGCACTTAGAGTGTCCACTACCGAAGAAAAGACTGAGAAGTTGAAGCTTTTGAACATTCAGCTGAAAGTAAAGGATTCTACTTGTTCTTCATTGGAAGATAAAATTAGTCAGCTAACTTTCGAGCTGGATAGACTCCGTGATGAACTTCAAACCCATCAGGAACATAAGAGTATGTTCGTAATTGCAAAGGCCACTTTAGAAGAATCACATACTAGAGATATTTCTAGCGCAACATCCATTGACCAGAGAAGGAAAACCCTTGAAGACAATTTCCTGCACATGATCAATAGATCTTGATAAAGTCAGGATTTTCCGATCTTCTTTTAAGACCATATTATATGAATTTAGATTTTTCATCGTTCTTTATCTTTTTACGATGAACTTTTATTTTCCTTGTTTTTAATGTATTTTTTTTAATGTAGAAAATGGTAAATAAATTGAATAAATTTATTAGTTGTGACTGATCTTGAATTTATAATTTATTCATGCTACCTACATACCCAAATGGAATCAAGTCGAGCGTAGTTCATTACAATAACACATTTTTTGTTTATTTGGGGGTTGTTCTTAGTTTATCCTCTTGCGGGCCGGAGTATTACAATGAAAAATTTATAAAACAAAGAACTTTAAGCGTAAAAATGCTTTAGAAACTTTCCATTGATAGGTCCAATTTGTAGTTCATCTTTGTCGACGATCTTGTTTGCTCCGTTAGTGAATGCATGAGTAACAACAAATGGACCATCCCATTTAGGTTGGAACTTGCCCCCTGTTTTTCTTGTGATTATGATTGGTCTGCGTACGTAAAGTACCAAATATCCAACTTGAAATGATCTTGGTCGTACCTTTTTGTTGAAGGACTTCGTCATCCGGGCTTGATAACATTCCAGGTGCATTTATTCATCTAATCTCTTCTCATCCAAAGCTTTTAGGTCCTCCAATCGAAGACGGGCGTTTTCCTATATTGTTAAACTTTCTTGGACGACAATTCAAAGTGATGGAATTTGACACTCCAAAAGAAGTACAGTTTCCACTCCATACACTAAGGCGTAAGGAATGACTTATGTTGGAGTTCGATAAGTAGTTCGATAAGCCAATAAGACTTCACCAACTCTTTCATGCCAGTCTCTTTTTGATTTGGAGACAACTTTTTTCAGTAGACTGCAAAAGAGTCTTGTTGAACGTCTTTGCTAACCCATAAGCCACTGTATTGTACATGGATGAGTTATACTGTTTGAATCCAATTTTGAATATAAATTGTTTGTTTGGCTATTGTAGAAAGGCTTCACATTATTAGTGATGATGTATCGTGGGACTCCGTATCAATAAATGATTTGGATACGGATGAAATTCTCAACATTTTCTTTCCTTACTTCTTTCAATAGTATGACTTTAGCCCACTTAGAGAAGCAGTCGGTTTCAAGGAGGATGTTTGAGTATCCAGCTGAAGGCTTTGGAGTTATGGGTCCAATTACATCGAGATCTCATGCAATAAATGACCATGAAGCTACTGTCGGATGTAATGGTTTCGAAGGTTGATGGATGAAGTTTGCATGAACTTAGCAAGCTTCACATTTTTTTTGCATAATCCATGGAGTCTGTACCATAGTCGGCCAGTAGTACCACATCCTCTTTATTCGAAAATAGAGTTAGGGTTTAGACTGATGAGCACCACAGATCCCAGAGTGGGCTTCTTCCACGACATGTGTTGCTTCATCATTACTTAGGCATCAGAGGAAAACTTCATCGAATGATCATCGACAAAGTGTTCCCTTATAAAACACAAAGTGGGATGTACACCTCTTGATTCGGTTATTCGTCGTGGATTGTCTGGTAACTTTTAATGTTAAAGGAAATCGATCATTGGTTGTCTCCAATCTTTTTTTCCTCATCTTCAATTACTTCAACGTTATTTTTTTCTTCCATATCACTAGGTAGCAATGACGGAAGCACCCATCTTTGAGCAATTGATATAAAGTGGGAAAAATCTTCATCTGATCTGGCTAGAATAGCGGCCAAATTAGCTAAGGTATAAGCTTCCATATTTTTAGTCCTAGGTATGAATTTGATTTTTAACGAATCAAAGCATTTCATAAGTGTTGATACATATTCATGATATGGCTTTAAGTCTGGATTACGGACTTCGCACTCAGCTAAGAGTTAGTTGATTATCAATTTAGAATCTCCAAAGACTTCTAGCTGATGAATATCTATATCTATAGTCGTCTCTAAGCCAATGATAATGGCTTGATATTCCACCATGTTGTTTGAGCATTTCTCCGTTAAGGCAAAAGAGTACGGCATGACAAGATCATGGGGAGTGACAAAGATAACTCCAACTTCTACACCATAACTTCAAGCTGCCCCATCGAAGTATTGCCTCCATAATGGTATAATTTTAGTAAATAGAACTTCTTCATCTGGGAGGTCTTCCCATAGCTTTCATTCCGCTGAAATTGGATGGTCAGCAAGGAAATCTGCCAAAGCTTGTCCTTTGATGGCCTTTTGAGGAATGAATTTGACGTCGAACTCGAACAATAACAACGCCCATTTTCCAATCCTTCCAGAGAGAATTGGTCTAGACATTATGTACTTTAAATGATCAATCTTTGAAACAAGACTAATCGTGTGTGATAGCATATAATGTCTTAATTTTTTACCGCGAAGATTAATGCAAGACATATTTTTTCAATAGGCGAATACTTCATTTCAACACCCACCAGTATCCGACTTAAGTAGTAGAGTGCATTCTCTTTTCCTTCATCATTAGCTTGGACAAGAAGTGCTCCTAGAGAATATTCTTGTGCTGCAACATAAAGAGTCAGTGGTTTCTCTTGGACCGGAGCTAAAAGTACTGGTGGATGAGACAAATATTGTTTAATACTTTGAAAAGCACTTTGACAAGCATCATCTCATTCAAATGGTACATCTTTCTTCACCAATTTGTTGAATGGGTAGCAATATCCGGCAAGGTTAGAGATAAATCTCAGAATGTGTGCGAGTTTTCCTTGGAGACTTTCAACTCATGCACATTTCTTGGTTCAGCATGTTGATTATGGCTTCAATTTTTATTGATATATTTCAATGCCCCTATGTCGAACAATGAAGCTAGAACATTTCCCAGATGTCACCAAATGCACACTTCAGCGGATTCATCTTTAATTGATGTCGTCGAAACATTTTGAAAACATCCTATAAATCTTATAGGTGATCATCATGTTTCTTTGTTTTTTTCAATCCAAACGGCATAATTTTATAACAATATATGCCCTTAGGGGTACGGAATATTGTGAGTTCCTCATCTTTCGGATTCATACGTATTTGGTTATATCCAAAAAAATCCATCCATAAAAGATAAGATTTCATACCCAATAATTGCATCCACCATCAACTCTATTATCGAAAGTGGAAAGTCATCTTTGGGACATGCTTGATTTAGATCACGAAAGTCAACACACTCATAATTGTCCATTTTTCTTTTTGACAAAAACAATATTTGCATCCAAGTTGGGCACTTGACTTCACGTATGAATCCAGCTTCAACAAGTTTGTTGACTTCCACTTCAATTTGGGGAATCAATTTTGGTCGAAATCTTCTTTGAGGTTGTTTGATTGGTCGAACTCCATGTCTTACTGTGAGGTGATGTACTACAACTCTCAGATCTAACATCGGCATTTCTTTGTAAGACCACGCAAATACGTCTTTGTATTCTCGAAGCAAATGGATGTATTATGATTCCTCTTTTTAACTGAGGAGATCACTTACAAACACTGTTCTTGAGTCTTCTTCAATCCCCAAGTTCAGTTGTTTCAAGTCATCCACAATAGTTTATCCTCCTTCTGCAAATGTAGATGGAGCCAGTTCAGGTTCATCTGTTGTGGTAGAGTTTTCAAACTCTGATTTTTAGTTGAGAGCTTCTTCAAAACCTATTTTTGGTAAAAGATTGAATAAATAATGCAATAGTCAAAATTATATATTAGAATTCTGAAAATCCATAGAGAGAGTTCAAAAACAGTGTGTTATTTTTACAACAGTTGATCGTTATATCTTAGAAAACATATATCGGAAATTCGTAAGAACCAATATGGTACAATTTCGTCTTAAGGAAAATTGTAAGGTCCCAAAACACATACTAACATATCGAAGATCTGAAAACACAATACAAGTGCAAAAACATAAAAACAACAACTGAACAACAGATTTTTCAGCCCGTAGGGTCCGGATGTTCAGTCACAAAGACCTAATCACTCGTTGAGTATCCACAAATGATATAGCTCTAGATACACTAAGTATCAACCAACAATATTACAAATGTTCGAAGAAACCAATAGTTTCTTCGCATTAATATCGCTTCAAAATACAAACACCGTAATCACAATTACCAACCTTTAATCTATACAGTGATTTACAGATTTCACAAAGAATAAATTGACAAGAAAACATAGAAAGATTACAGTGACGAACCAAAAAGAACCCTAATCGGCACTCATAGAAAAAGGAGCACGAAGATAGACAAAGAGAATAGATGATCTCGAATGCCAGTACACCAGGAGCCAAGTCAATCAAGTAATATGAATAGTTACAATCCAAGGGCAGAGGATCAGCCACATGTAATGCTGATAATAATCATCAAACGAGGCCAACAACCCGAAAATACTTAAGTCTACAGAATCAACAAACAAAAGGCCTAGCCAAATAGTATAGCGAAGTAGCTTAAATTAACAATCTCCACCTTGCTGAACTATACTATGGTATCTTAATGGATCTAGAATATGCTATACTTACTTTGTTTCATATGCTCCAAAAACCTGTAAAAGAAAAACACAAAATTAGTCCAAATTTATTCAAAATAACATTGCTTGAAGTTCTAATTATAACTTCAAGTGATATTCAAAATTTTCAAGCAATTTTTAAATTTATTTAGAGGTAATACCTTTGTCCCCAAATCTAAAGGATTATATTCTATTGGAATTTTAACCAAACTGATCAAACCCTTTTCAGCAATATTTCTCACAAAATGAAACTTAATATATATATATATATATATATATATATATATATATATTATTATTATTTTTTTGTTATATCATGATAAACAGGGTTTTTACTAAGACGAATGCCACTTTGGTTATCAGTATATATATCAACAGAATCATTAACAAAACCAATTTCATTTAACAGGCCTTTCAGCCACATACTTTCTTTCACAATATCACATGCAGCAATGTATTCAGCTTCAGTTGAGGATAAAGCAACTAATTTTGTAATTGTGACTTCCAACTAATGCAACCATCATACAAAGTGAAAATATAAGAGGATGTGGATCTTCTATTGTCTAAGTCACCAGCAAAGTCAGAATTAGTGTAGCCTTTTAACTTTATGCCTTCTTTACTTCTTTTAAATTCTAAACCTAATTCAGAAGGGCCCTTTAAATAACTAAGCATCCATTTTACAGCCAACCAGTGTGTTTCACCTGGATTAGACATAAATCTACTTAAGACACTAATACCATAAGCTAAATCAGGTCTGGTGCAAACCATTAAGTACATAATAGAGCCTATAGTGTTAGCATAAGAAACATTTTCCATTCTACTAAGTTCATCTTCAGGTTTAGGTGATTGTTCACTAGTCAATTTAAAATGATTGGCAATAGGTAAAGTAATAGGTTTACACTCAAGCATAGAAATTTTTTCAAGTATTTTCTTCGTGTTGGAACATTGTTTTAACAATAGAATGCAATTATTTCTATCCCTAGTTATTTCCATTCCAATTATTCTTTTAGCTTCACCCAAATCTTTCATTTCAAATTCAGATTTCAACTTGGATTTAATAAAATCAATTTTAGATCTATCATGATATGCAAGCAACATATCATCCACATATAAGAGCAAATAGATAGATTCAGGTCTACCAGACCATTCGAAAAAGAAACAAGAATCATAACTGTTTATTACAAAACCCAATTTCTGAACATATGTATTGAACTTGATATACCACTGCCTAGGGGCTTGTTTCAGCCCATACAAAGATTTTTTTAGTAGACAAACCTTTTCATTTTTGGATTTTTCCTCAAATCTTTTTGGTTGATTAATATATATAGTTTCATTCAAATCACCATTTAGAAAAGTTGTTTTAACATCAAGCTAATTCAATTCCCAATTAAAATGAGCAGTCGGAGCTAAACATAATTCTGATTGAAGTATACTTGGCCACATGTGAAAAAATCACATTATAGTAAATTCCTTCCTTTTGAGTAAACCCCTTAGCAACTAATCTAACTTTATACCTATTATTTCAGAATCAGAATCTCATTGTTTTATCTTATAGATCCACTTACAATCAACAACCTTCTGATTTTCAGGTCTATCAACCAAGGCCCAGGTTTTATTTTTGATAAGAAAATCCATTTCTTCATTCATAGCCTATTTCCAGAATTTAGAATCAGAACAATTAACAGCATCATCAAAAGAAACGGGTTAAGAGTTCATAGAGTCAAGAGCAAAAAATAATGTAACAAAATCATCATTGTTGAATCTAGTTGAAGGTCTTATTTCTGTTCTTTCTCTATCTCTGGTTAACCGGTAATTAGTAAGTGCAGATTCAGAGGATTCAAGCTTAGATTCAGATTCAGTTGGATCAGAATGAAGGTCAGATTGAGTAGACTCTACCTCAATAAAATCATCTTGAATAATAGCATTTTCAAATTCATTTTCCGGAACAGTTTCCTTAACATATGAAGATTCATGAGCTTTTTGATTAGATGATTCATAACAAGGGATGTCATCTTCATTAAAAATGACATTTCTACTAACAATGACTTTAAACCCATTTTGACACTTGACCCATAGTTTGTACCCTTTAACATCTTCCCCATATCTCAGAAAACACATTTTAGGGATCTAGGTTCAAGCTTACCTTCACTTTGGTATGAGTAAGCAGTGCAACCAAACTTTAATCTACTATAATCAGGTATTTTTCCATACTACAGTTTTTCAAGGACTTGAAAATCAATGGCACTAGAAGGACTTCTATTAATAAGGTAAGTTGTAGGTTTTATGACTTCTCCCCAAAAAAACTTAGGAAGACCAGAACTGTAAAGCATATATCTTACTTTTTCTAAAAGATATTTTTTCATTCTCTCATAAACTCCATTTTGTTGAGGTGTGTATGTTACAGTTCTATGTGTTAAGATTCCAGATTCTTTACCAAATGAATCAAAATCTGAGTTACAAAACTCAAGGCCACTATCAGTTTTTAGTGTTTTGGTTTTCTTATTGGTTTGATTTTCAATCAACAGTTTCCATTGCTTAAATACTTTAAAAGTATCAGATTTGTGTTTTAATAGAAAAGTCCAAATTTTCCTTAAGAAATCATCAACTATAAGTAAGTAAAATCTAAATCCACTTAGAGTATTTACAGATGTTGGGCCCCAAAGATCATGTAAATACTCCAAAATTGAAGAGGATTTATGTATTCCGATTTTAAAAGGTAACCTTTTCTATTTTCCCAAAATGTAATTTTTACAAAAATCTAATTGTTTGATTTTATATTTACCAAAACAACCCTGTTTGTTTAAAATGGTAAGTCCATTTTCAGAAATGTAACCAAGTCTCTTATGCCAAATAAGAGACTTATTAGATTCAAAGTTTAAGGCTGCAATACAGTGATGAATAACAAGATTAACAGATATAGTGTAGATCCCATTCAGTTTCAGAGAAGATATGGTAGTCTTTTTCCTTTGTTTAAGTCTTAAGAGACCTTTATGAATCATTATATTATATTTGTCATCCAATTGACCCAAAGAAATCAAATTTCTCGTAAGCTCAGGAACATATCTGCAGTTATCAAGTTCAAGATTGTAGTTATGCATTAGCAGCTTGATCTTTCCAATTCTCTTTATTAGACAGCTCATGTCATTTCCCATTTGAATTTTTCCTTCACTAAGTTCAACAAATTCAGAAAAATATTCTTTATTGGGTCACATATGGAAGGTGCATCCAGAATCAAGGAACCATTCTTTTGGATTTCTTTTCGTGGTATTTACAAGGACAACTCCTTGAATATCAGAATCATTCTTGCAGATCAAGGCTGCAGACCCTTCATTATTATTCTCATCTTTCATAACAGAGATTTTCTTAAAACAATCTTTGATTAAATGTCTTGTCGTTCCACAGTAGTAACATTTCCTGATTTGATTATTGGATTTCACATGATTTTTATCCTTTTCTTTGAATCTGAAATTATGTGACTTAGCTTTCTTGTGAGAATTGGAGTTAAAAGTAGGTTGCTTCTTATTAGGATTCCACTTCTCCTTTATGTACAACCCTTCCCCATATTTAGGATCTTTACATTTGACTTTCAGCTCAAGTTTTTTATTTCTTAAGGCTGAAGTAACAATAGCAACAGTAAGATCCTGTCCCCATATTCTAAAGCAGTTTTGATGTCTTTGTATTTATCACTAAGAGAGTTTAAAAGGGCAACAACTTGATGATCATTGGAAAGTTCTTCATCACAGTTTTCTAAATCCTGAATTAATTTTATGATATGTCAAGGTTATCTTCTAAATCGAATGAGGGATCAAATCTAAAGTTGTAGAACAGCCTCAAGAGATAACATTTATTAGGCATAGTCTTGGTCAGATAAAGTGATTCCAATTTATTCCATAAGGCCTGTGCAGATGTAGTTTCACCTACCTTCATAATCACATTATCAGACAAATACAAGAAAATAGAACTCTATGCAGTGTCATCTAATTCATGCCTTCTATAGGCATTGGTTTCTACAGTCCATTGACCATTAAGGGCTGCAACACTCCTTTGATGAAGTAAAATAGCCTTCATCTTTTGGCGCCAGAGACTAAAGTCTCCAGTACCATTCCATGTCTCAAGTTCAAACTTATGTACAGTGAACATGATGACATATAATATTCACAATTGTAATTATACAACACACAAAGTATAATTTAGGCAGCTTACACAATTGATCAAGATAAGTGAACAACAGAGATAGCAAAATAATAACAGATAACTGTACTTATCCATGTAATTCACAAATCAGACGATCACAGTTTTAGAAAACAATATAATTAAAGTTTTGAAAAGGTTTAAGGGGTGGCAAAGTATAATGATTCAATTGACAAAGGAAAGCAATGGAGAATTGCTTACCTTAATAACCAAATTCAAGAATTGAACAATGCTTTGAGAAATTAAAGAGGGGGTTCAAAGAAAAATACTAGATTCTGAAACCTTAATGTTTCAGAGTGAAGAAAGAAATAAAAGAGTACCAGAATCGCTCCAATAGATCCAAATTGAATGCAGGATTGCAACAAGTCACCAAGACTCAGTGGAACTCAGCAGTGAGTCACAGACTTAACCAAGAATCGGAATGAGTTAATCCAACTCACCGACTCAACACGAGTCAAGAAACAGAATCACTAAGACCTAGTACAAACACAAGATTAACCAGGAATCAGAAAGAGTTAGGGCGAGTGAAGAAGAATTTTTTTTTTCTTTTACACAATCACCGACTTAGCACAAGTCAAGAAACAGAGTCACTAAGACTCAGTACAAACACAAGATTAACCAAGAATGAAGAAGAAAAATGTTTTTTTTTCTTTTACACAAAGAACCACTCGACTACCCAAGAACCCAGATCCGCTTCAAGAAACCTAGAGAACTAAGAACCCTAACCCAGAGACGAGGCTCTGATACCACTTGTAAGGTCCCAAAACACAAATACTAACAGATCGAAGATCTCAAAACACAATACAAGTGCAAAAACATAAAAACAACAATTGAACAACAGATTTTTGGGTCCAAATGTTTAGTCACAAAGACCTAATCACCCGTTGAGCATCCACAAAGGATATAACTCTAGATCCACTAAGTATCAACAAAGAATATTACAAATGTTCGAAGAAACCAATAGTTTCTTCATATTAATCTCGCCTCAAAATACAGACACTGTAATCACAGTTACCTACCCTTAATCTATACACTGATATATAGATTTCACAAAGAATGGACTGACAAGAAGACATAGCAAGATTACAGTGACGAACCAGAAAGAACCCTAATCGACACTCATAGAAAATGAAGCAGAGAGAGAGAGAGAGAGAGAGAGAGAGAGAGAGAGAGAGAGAGAGAAGAATGATCTCGAATGCCAATAAACCAAGAGCCAAGTCAATCAAGTAATATGAACATTTACAATCCAAGGGTAGAGGATCAGCCACGTGTAATGCTGATAATAATCATCAAACGAGGCCAACAACCTGGAAATACTTAAGTCCACAAAACCTGCAAACAAAAGGTGCAGCCCAATAGTATAGTGAGGCAGCCCAAATTAACAAAATTTAATCAAACCATACCTCGACCAAAGTTTATTTTTGGCAGTTTTCTAACATTTGTAAGTTGGTATTCTGTCTCGTCCAATGTTTGCTTGCAAGCTATTGGTACATAATTATTTTATTAAACATAATATTATTTTTATATTACAGTTTAAGGAAGGCAAGTCATGACAACTATTGAAGCATGTTTCTATCTTTGAAATCAGCAATATTTTTCAACAATCTGTAAAAAAGAAAGCAAGTGAGGCAGGCTAAGATTCGATTTGAATTTCGAGGTTGCACCATTTTCAACTAATATAGTTTTTGTTCATATTATTTTATAGCAAAGTTAAATTGTATTTACTTTGTCGAAATCCAACGAGTGTCCTCAACTTCGATTTTAAAGGATTATAAATTTAAATGAATGATTTTTCACAAAATTCATAAAAATCTCATTGAAAATGTTTAAATTTCAAAAGAATTTGTTATATCTATTTTTAAGCATGTAATACATCAAAATATTTTAAAATTTCATTTTTAATGAAATCCTTTCAAAAATATGTGAGTTATTGAGAATATTTAAATTGTAAAGGATTTCATAGAAATTCATTCAAATCTCAGTTGAAGACACTTGAATTTAGAACGATTTTTAAAATTCATTAAAATCTCAGTTGATGACGCTTAGTCCCTGTTTGATTTCCATTATTTCAAACTCTGTTTTTCTCAAACTTATTTTCAACTACACGTTCTTACAATAAAATATTGTGCATGTAATCCAAATTTTTTTCCTAACTTTTAATCATATATTTTTTTTTTTTCGAAAATTCACTATTATAAAACTCATTTTTGATGAAATAATGAGCATCAAAGAGGACTTAGTAAGAAAATAAAACATTTTCACTAAGCTTCAATTTTGTCATTTAAAGGGTCAAGCGGTAATATTTACGGGAAGAAAAGTTCAAATGACTTGGAAGTGTAGCGTAGTGGAAGGCCCAAGACTGGCTTAAAGTCATGTTTGGTAAACACGTTGTGCATGACTTGACTCTCCAATGTTTTTAACAATGCTCTCCTTTTTCTAACTGAACTGAAGAAAGTTGAGGAGCACAAAATTTCCATTCGGTACACGACCGCAAATAATGTAGGAGCTCAATATAAAAAAAAAATGAAATCAATTATGCTGAGATCAAGTTTCACATGTGTACGGTATCATAGGCAAGTAATACAGTTGTGAATAAGATATTGAACCTACGAGGACAATGTACTTACTTTAGTTAAAATCAATATTAACTCTAATCAAATGGTCAATTTGTGAATTGTGATTTTATAACAAATTATCTAACTAAATTATTGGGCAACTATGAAACGTTTTAAAAACGATTAATACACACTATGGTTTTGAAACCAACTTTATTAGTCCAATTTAAAACAACTCAAGACCAAGTAGGGGTGGTAATTAAGTCGAGCTACTCATCGACACAACTATTATGTTGTCACTAATATTTATATTTATCTATTTGAAAGTTTAAAACTCGTGGGGAACATAAAATAAGTTTCAACCATTCAAAATTAAAAGTTACTAATTTTCAGTTTTTCTTTTTATGTTTCTGGTTTAATTACAAAATTTAAAACTCATAATTTTGGATTAATTGTGGGTGTCGGAATTTGTTTCTATAAAAGGGAGTGGTTTTTATGATGTAAAACATAACTTGGAAGATTATTTTCTATTCATTTCATATTATATTTACATAGCCTTGGCAACTCGATAAAAGGCTCGTTATTTATCCCCTTGTGATCTTGCCCATATAAGGAGAATCGACTTTGAGCCAATTTTATTTTAGAGCCATGTCGGAAATACCCCCACGAAGGGGAGGCAACACGATTCTAAAACAACATTCTGGATGTGACTCTCTAATGCTTGCTTTCTTTTTAACCCTTCTCTCATCTTCTTGTATTTTTATCTTATCCAATTGATTATGTTAATTGATAAGATTAAATACAATGTGATCTATAGTCGTATTGGGTAATTTGCTTGTAGATTAAATACAATGTGATCATCAAATTTTGAAGGCACTCTCTTGATTTGATGTAAGTGATTGCCGAGTACACTTTATTGTTTGAACAATCTTCTTACATGTACATTAAGACTTACATAATACCTTATGTAATACACATGACACTCTATCATTTGTCAATTTAAAATACAATCAGAATTTTCATCCAATCTTTTCCCCCACATCATTTGGTCACTACTTCTAACGGATTTTTTCAGTACAAACAGCAAAATCCTTGTTTCAATGTAATTAGTGTGATTAGTTCTTGAATGCCCTTTATGATGCTACTTTTTTTTTTTTGGTGCTTTAATTTGGGTTTAGAGTTTTGGTACACAAAAAGGATGACTGATGGGCATTAAAAACAGGGAGACACGTGTCAATATTTCATTGGACGGCTTGAAACAAAGGAACCACACAGGTGCTGCCAACATGGCAGTATTCAAAAATCCTGTCACCTAACCTTGTTCAAGCTGCATTATTCTTGGGTTTAAGCTGATTCTTGAGTTTCTGTTTTGTGTGATCATTTCATTTCTTGGAAACTGTTCTTTTGTTAACTTGGATTTCACGAGATTCTAAACTGTTGACTTCGATATTAAAATCTTCTCTATAGTTCTATTATGTGTTGATTAAATTTAGTGTTAGAGACACTTGTGCATTCAGTCTTTTAACGTGTAATTTTGGGCCGCTAACATAAGTTCTTTCCAAGTGATGTTTCGGGCTCATGGTGCATACGGTTTGTATTTCTTCCACGTGAATGAATTAAGGTGGTTAGGCCAAAAGGGCCGAGTAAAAGTTTGCTTTGAGACTTTGGGATGTCAATGAGGTCAAGATTAACATGATAACTGATTGGAATCAAAGGGAAAGTTGGGATTAGAAACATCCACAATTGGGTAATTTGAGTTTTAAAATACTTTTCTTCTTATGAAATTTAGTGCTTTGACTGCACACAATCTGGAATATATATTTTGCGATGGGATTGGTGTGTAAAAAAATAGCTAAAAATAGATAAATTTTAAAAATAAAAGATTTAAAACCATCAAGCAGAAGTTTTGGTTTATGCTATTATACCGAACTGTAGACTAATTTAGTCATTTCGTTCTCGCTAAGGGGAAATTCTTGAAGAGTTGGCATGTCGTCTATTTGCTAACGGTCGACATGTACAACATACACTAAGCACCAGTATATCTCTATATAATTTTCTGCCTTTTTCTCTCTACTGTCATCAGTTAATCTGCAGCACTGCAGTTACATATTCCTGCATTTACCTGTCAATTAATGCATTTCTCATTATATTCAGAATTTTTATTTTTTTTTCAATTTAAACAACAAAATGCTTGACTGTTTGTTAGAGGCTTGACACGGTGGGAACCAATAGGAAAATATAGATTGTGATTAAGTTGTAAATTGTAATGGCTTGGGTAACATGTGCCTTTGTAAGAGCCAATTGTAATCTTGAAGTATTGTGGTACTCCAATGACCTTGCACTGAATGTTTTAATGGTTCAAAAATATTTTATTGCAGAGTTACTTACCTTAAATTAATTGGCTGAGGCTGGAGAGGGGGCTTTGCTAATGGGAATGATAATGTTTATTGAATAACGAGTCTTCCTATAGTTGGTGGAACACTCGAGTGTTTTTCAAAAGTAATGATTAAGAAAAATTTTCAAGTTACATGACCCACTTTAAATCAATGACAAAGACAAAGAAATCAAGCAGAAAGTACGGAATACTAAGATATAAAGTTTTTGAGAAAGTGTTGAAGACTTCCCTCTACATCTTCTATATATATAAAGTGCTTATGAAACGAAAATTCTTATTTTAACGGAATTTGTTGTTTTAACGAAAAATCTATTTTCACCGTTAGTTTTATTGTTTCCATTAAATAGCAATTAAGTCATGGTCATTGATGTTGTGTCTGTTGGAATTCCATTATTTAATAATAAATGAACCGGAAATGCAAAAGGCTTTGTACTACTCAATGTTATCAAACCCGGCCCGGCCCAACAGGTTCAACCGGTGAAACCGGTGAAACCGGGAACCGGGCCCAAAACCGGGCCAAAACATGTCCGATTTTTTATTAGAGGAAATTACACTAAACCAAGTGTTTAGTTTTAACTTTCTAAAAATCGGGTTTTTGCTTTATTTAATCAAAAATCAGGTTTTAATTTCACAATTAATATTAATAATAATATTTTAAATTAAATTAATCTAATATACCCACCCCACCACCTACCCCACCAACTTTATTTTAAATATAACATTCTATCCTATTCAAACCCTAATCCATTTCCTATCTACTTCCTCTCACCCGCCGCAGCCACCGTCCGCCGCCGCCGATAGGGGTGGGCAAAACCCAAACCAAACCGGCCAAACCGACCGACCCGACCCAAACCGATTTGGGTCGGTTTTTTGAATTTTTGGGGCGGGTTTCGGGTTTCGGGTAGCTTAATCGGGTCGGGTTGGGTCGGGTTGCGGGTTAGGAACCTAAACCCGACCCGAAAAAAAAAAAAAAAAAATTTGAACGCGCTTTCATTTTCAACTTTCAATTACTAGTTTTGATTATTTTGTTTTTGTTTATCCTCGAAGGAATCCAAGAAACTAACAAAACTAAGTCTCCTCTCTCTTCTAATTAACAAAATTTTAAGTCTTTTGACCTTCTAATTAACAAAACTAAGTATCTGCTCTCTTCAATATAGATTTGTTCTATGAATGTTTTATTTATTTTTTATTTTGGCTCAACTCCATTAATTCTTGTTATTGAGAACAACATAACTATATTTATTTCTTTGATTGATTCCTTGAAAGTAATTAATCTGTTGATAGTTTGACAAAAATATGTACATATATTTATGGAATTTCATGTTGAATTCTACTAGTGCTATAATTTCTATTTTTTTAAAATCATGACTTGAAATAATGAAATATTTTTCTTCATATGAAATTATATTTCAATAGTCTCTTGTGGACATGTTAAGTATGATTTTACCATACATGAAGTACTTTATTATTTTTTTATTAAACTGTTATTTTTGTTGATGAATATTTGATGGATTATTTTGATGAATATTTGATGGGTTCTACTATTTTTTTTTCAAGTTTATTGACATTGGATGACTAATGGGTATTATTAATGTTATTTTACATAAAAAAAAATGGACGATTTTAATTTTTGTACAATAAATTTTTCTCAAACCGACCAACCCAACCCACACATGATTGGGTTGGATTGGGTTGGGTTTCAACATTTACGTGGGTTGGGTTGGGTTGAATTTTTAAAAAAACCGACAATGTTGGGTTGGGGCAAAAACCAACCCAACCCACGCCCACCCCTAGCCGCCGGTCGCCGATCCCTCCCCCTCCCTCTTCCTCCCTTCCCCTCCCCCTCCATCTGCTGCGGCGCAGCGAAGCCCGCCCGCCCGCCGCCGCCGGTTTTTTCCCCTCCCCCTCCCTTCCCCCCTTCCCCTTCTTCGCTCCCCTTCCCTTCCCCTCCCCGTCCATCTGTTGCGGTTAAATTCAAATTGTTTTGGGTTAGCAAAATGGGAAGTAGTTGTAGCAGTACAGAATTTTCAATATAATAAGACAAGGCAGGCACCATCCATAATATATACAGATGGCATGAGTAGGTAGTAGCAGCCCTGAGGCCATTCCCTCATTTCATCCACCACTCTCCTCCCCTCCTTGGTAATAGTATAAGTTTTGCAGGCGCCGCCCTCTCCCTCTCCCTCTCCCTCGTATCCTGCTATAGGCTTTTGTACTCTACAAATATATAGAGTTCCTATCAGAAATTCAAATCAACAAAATATAAACATGGTGGGTATCTTTCTCTCTCTTAGAACCCAGTCTTTTAATTTTCCGCTCTAAATTGATGATTTGTAGCTTTGCTGTGATGAGTTTGACATTTTCACATTTTGCAACTTCTATGTTTTGAATTTCATTGGATTGTAATCCTTTGATTGTTTGCTATGTTCTACGTCCACTGATTGTTCCGTCCTCATTTTTATTATTGACACTATTATCAACATCTTCTGCAACAACTTCTTCTCTCTTGGAGTTCTCGTCAGCCTTAATCATCTCCTGATTTGCACAATGTGATGAGTTTTTGAAAATGAAAATGGTGATTTGCACATTTTGCAAATGGTGGTGCGGTGATTTTTTGATTTTGCGGTGGTGACTGTGACCGTGGTGATTTGTTTTGTGTATGTGACCAAGTTATTGAACTGTGACCTAGCTATAGTTGATTATTTTGGTGTCTGTAACTTAGTTATTTAACCGTGACTCACAAATTTGAAAATATGTGACCCGTGACATATTTTTTTTGATTTGTGACCAATAAAATGATCTGTGACCAACAAAATTTCTTAACCCGTGATCAATAAAAAATCTGTGACCAACAAATATATGATCTGTGATTAACAAATTTGGAAGTATGTGACCTCTGTGACTAAATTAAAAAACTGTGACCTATACTAATTTTAACTCGTGACTAAATTAAAAATCTGTGACCGACAAATTTTAAAAATCTGTGACCTATACTGGTCGGAATCTGACCAATCGCCGGAATTAAGTTGCGGCGGAACGATCATCGGAGTGGTCGTCGGAGTAGTCCCCGTCGCCGGAACAGTCACGGTGGCCGGGGCAGTGGGGGTGGGGCTGGAGGTGGTGGGTGGGTGGGTTAATTATATTATATTATAGTTAAATATTTAATTTAATATAATTGTAAAATATAATTAATTAATTTTTGAAAAACCTGATTTTTGCAAATTTAAAACTTGGGACCTGATTTGTGATTTTGGGAAAGAAAAAGCATGATCCATGATTTGTTAAAATGCTCATCAAAATCATTTTCGAATGTATGTCTAATTGACTAATTTGATTTTGAATTACAACTCCATGGGTGCTCTCTGCCATCTTCGTCGCCCCGAATCCCTGTTTCCCTCCGCCTCGGGTCATGCTATATGTGAGGCCGCCGACAGAATCCTCGACGTTTCAGCTAAGGGAAGGACTCGCTGGAGTTAGGCTATTATCACGGGTCGACTCAACCTCAGACTCGCTCAGATAAATAAGAAAAAACTTTTGATTGGATTTCAAACTATTGAATCGTTGATATTCAGCAGGTTTCATAATTTGGGACGAGAGCTTTCTTTATTAATTCATTGAACATTTGTTTATCGAAATTTTATTGTAGGGAACTTGGGTCTTGGAGCCCAAGCGTATCGTTAGACTTTGCAAGAGACTGATCTACATTCAAATGGGTGGGTTCAAGGTCGCAGCCCACACATGCACACTGCTTTCAATCTGGTTTGTATCATTTGTCATGAGTCATAGGCTGCTGAATGTATCCTTGAACTGAATGTTTTAATGGTTCAAAAATATTTTATTGTAGAGTTACTTACCTTAAATTAATTGGCTGAGGCTGGAGAGGGGGCTTTGCTAATGGGAATGATAATGTTTATTGAAAAACGAGTCTTCCTCTAGTTGGTGGAACACTCGAGTTTTTTTCAAAAGTAATGATTAAGAAAAATTTTCAAGTTACATGACCCACTTTAAATCAACGACAAAGACAAAGAAGTCAAGCAGAAAGTATGGAATACTAAGATATAAAGTTTTTGAGAAAGTCTTGAAGACTTCCATCTACATACTAATAATATGTATATAACTATGTACATAATATTTTACAAAATAATGAGGTGTCAATGTAATTAGATCAAAATCTTCTCTTCTTACCTTCAAAGCCCACATAAATTTAGATCCTTCACATATTAATTAATTATGTTCGATTCTCAATTCTTTATTCTGCTCTGCCCTTTCCTCGTCTTTTCAGTAGAATGGAAAGAAAGATAAAATTGTTCTTTCGGTGGAATGGCTTTTAGTATCTAATTGAATTGGAGAAACATAAGGCAGACAGAAAAGGGAAAAGAAAAGAAATGAAAGTAAAATAAGAGATACGTACATATTTCTCTTAGTGTACTATTTATATCTTCCATCCAGCATTGCTATATGCAGAAAAAAATAATAATAATAATAATAAAATTGTCATGCAAATGGCTTGCTGCAATTTTGTCGGCGCAGTGTCTAATCGCCTGCTTAGCCATGGCGACAACCAATATTACGACTAATCAATCTTCTCTTCTCTACTTCAAAGCCCACATAAATTTAGATCCTTCACACATTTTATCCAAAAATTGGTCTGTTTGTGTCTGGATTGGAGTTACTTGTGGTCCTCGCCACCAAAGAGCGACTGCCTTGGATATTTCTAGCATGAATCTTACTGGAAAGATACCTGCCCAATTGGGAAATCTATCCTTCCTTGTTTCTATCAACTTAAATGGAAACTATTTTTATGGGAGTATACCTCATGAGTTGATTCGACTCCGACGGCTAAAAATCATGCACTTCGGTTCCAACAACTTCGGTGGCGAAATTCCTTCATGGCTTCATTTCTTACCTAAATTACAAGTTTTGTTTCTTAATAGAAACAGTTTTACGGGTTTCATCCCACCTTCTATCTCCAATATATCCATGCTCCAGAAGTTGGATCTCTCTTTCAATCCTCTACAAGGGAAAATCCCGGAAGACATTGGAAATCTTCGTAACTTGAAATATCTTGCATTACAATATAACAGACTCACTGGTGTAATACCATTGCAGGTTTTCAACATATCGACAATGGAAATTCTTGCTTTTACAGGGAATAACTTAACTGGTAATATCCCTCTTCAAATATGCCATGGCTTCCCTAGACTCCAAGGGCTTCATCTATCTGAAAATGAATTAGGTGGTGAAATTCCTTCCAATCTATCAGAATGTTTACAACTTCAGATCCTTTCT
Organism: Fraxinus excelsior; assembly: GCA_019097785.1. Lineage (NCBI taxonomy): Eukaryota > Viridiplantae > Streptophyta > Magnoliopsida > Lamiales > Oleaceae > Fraxinus > Fraxinus excelsior. Next base: position 7,296,284 of record CM032641.1, read on the forward strand.
TTATCAATCAACAAATTTAGTGGATCCATTCCAGGAGAAATTGGGAGAATAAGGACGCTTCAGTATTTATATCTTGGTTCAAATGATTTGTCCAGTAAACGAATCATGAGTGATGTTGCATTAGTACTGTAGTTTTTTGTTCGAACAGATCAACATTTAGGTAATTGCAGTCTCTCATTCTGATTTAGCAATTTGACAGGTGCAATTCCACATGAGTTGGGAAATCTGGAGAACCTCGAGGAGTTGAGCATGGGATTTAATTATTTTGATGGCTCCATACCAGCCAGTATCTTTAACATTTCATCATTGCAAGTTATTGAGCTTCAACATTGCAACGTATCTGGTAACTTTTAATTAGATTCAAAAGAACTTCTACGTTTCTTTTAAAGTTTGAGAACTTTATAATTTTTTAGGTGTAATCCGACAAGAGATTGGCACTCTTTACAAGTTGAAGAGTCTTCATTTGGGGAACAATAACTTAAATGGACCAATTCCAAACTTCCTCGGGAATTTGAGCTTCATTGAAAAAGTAGACTTGTCTAGTAACAACTTCATTAGTGAATCTCCAGAATTGAGCTTCATCGCTTCATTGACAATCTGTAGATATTTAACAAACTTGATTATTAGCCATAATCCTTTGAATGTCATTCTTCCAGCTTCAGTTGGAAATTTGTCCACTTCTCTTCAATATCTTTATGGTAATGATTGTGGTCTCAGAGGTAGCATTCCAAATGAAATTGGCAATCTCACCAGTTTGATAGGGTTAAGTCTGTCTGGCAATGAGTTGACGGAATCAATTCCAGCAAGCGTGGTGAATTTGCAAAAGCTTCAAGTATTCTCTCTTGATTACAATAAAATAAGTGGATCTATCCCGAACTCTCTCTGTGAACATCACAATTTAAATGCATTGTTATTGGCACAAAATCAAATAACAGGTGCTATTCCAAGGTGCATAGGGAATATTACTACACTAAGGCGTCTATATATCGATACCAACAGATTGACTTCCACCATACCTGCAAGCCTGTGGTTCCAGAAAAATCTTCTGGAGTTGAATCTATCTACAAATCCTTTGAGTGGCTCTCTACCTCAAGAAATTGGGAACCTCAAAGTTGCATTTCTTATTGATCTATCAGTCAATCGATTCTCAGGTAGTATCCCACGCACAATTGGAGATTTACAGACCTTGAGTAATCTTTCCTTAGCACATAATGCACTGCAAGGATCTATTCCGGAGTCAGTGGGTAAGATGCTGAATTTGGAGCAACTCGATCTATCTCACAACAATCTTTCTGGTAATATCCCCAAGTCCTTGGAGGCACTTCAGCATCTCACTTACTTGGACGTTTCTTTCAATGATTTAAGTGGTGACGTTCCTTTTGGTGGTCCTTTCAAAAACTTTTCAAGTAAATCCTTCATGTCTAATGAGGGATTATGTGGCGATCCTATATATGGTCTTCCATCATGTCCTACTGGTAGACAAAAGATAAGAAAACCGATGCTTACAATTGTATTTTCTTTGTCGGGGATTACAGTATTAATTTTGATAGGCACATCTTTGGCATATGCAATTGGAAGATACCGAAGGAAAAATTTGGTGGAAAATAGAGTAAACTTTGCACCTGGCACAACTCTAAGGGTCTCGTATTATGAACTTTTGCAAGCAACTGAAGGGTATAGTGAGAGCCATTTGCTTGGGACTGGGAGTTCAGGCTCTGTCTATAGAGGGACTCTCAATAATGGAAAGGATGTTGCAGTGAAGGTTTTCAATTTGCAACAACAAACTGCATTCAAGAGTTTTGACGTAGAATGTGAAGTATTACGCAACCTTCGCCATAGGAATTTGTGCAAAGTCATTAGTACTTGCTCCAATCCAGATTTCAAGGCCTTGGTGCTTGAATACATGTCCAATGGAAGCCTTGAGAAGTGGTTGTATACAGATGAACACATGCTGGATATTTTGCAGAGAATTAACATAATGATAGACGTAGCATATGCATTGGAATATCTGCACTATGGCTACTCAACGCCTATTGTTCAATGTGATTTGAAGCCAAGTAATGTTCTGCTGGATGAAGATATGGTTGCTCACTTGAGTGATTTTGGAATTGCTAAGCTATTGGGCGAAGGAGAAAGCAATGCATGCACTACAACCCTGGGAAAATTGGGTTACATTGCACCAGGTAAAGCTCTGATCTTTTACTCCAATCTTTTCTCTTGCGTTTGGTCCACTAGATTAGGCCGGATAAGGGTAGTTCAAATGGTTAATATTCGTATTCATTGTTAGCAAAAACAAAAACAT
>CM032641.1:7298943-7366839 GCA_019097785.1 Fraxinus excelsior
AACTTTAATTCTTTGTTCCAATTTGATTTTAAACACAAATGATGGATGTTGAATGATTTATATACACTTTCTTGCCTCCATAATTAAATACATGTGATTATGTGAGTTTTGGTGATCTATTTTATGCATTCAAAAGAATGGAAATAGATTCTACAAGGTATAAATCATCGTACGATTTGATAGAGGATAGAAATATACAGCTATGGTTTACTTGAATCTTTAAGTGTTCATAAAATGTTATGCATTCTTATATATTGGCCTTTGTCATAGATTTATAGTCAAATGGTATGCGAGAATAGGTTCGATTCTACTCGAGAGAGATTGTTGAATATTTTAAGAACATTGATTCTTCAACCAATTTATCATGTTATCAATTTGTGAAATAAAGGTTAAAAATGAGCTTGCTTGGTAATTCGGGATCCTAGTGCGCTTTTCATACATTAACTCTTTCAAGTATTTGCATTTAGACCGTAATTTGTATTTAGTTTGCTTCCATTCATACAACTTTGCATCGTTAGTATAATCTAGATAAGTTTACATTACAATCACATCCTTGAATTACTTAGTTTTGGTTAAGGTCGAGATAGGTTCGTCTGCTTTCTATTGATTTTGCCTCTCCCATATAAAGCATCAAATTTTAAAACAATTCTTGTCTCCTACATATTTTCATTTTCTCTAATTTCATTTTCTCTAACTAAACTCCTACAACTCAATAATAGGAAGAGATGGAATAAAATCATCAATAGGGGTGAAACATTAGAAAAGTTGTTGCATTCTACTATTTTCAATTTAGATTGCATTTGAAATATGCGTAGTTTACCCAATTAATTTAGATACCAAATGAGAAACGCGTTTCAATAACAAGTTCGACCTTATGTGCGGAATTAATATATTAAAAGCAACAAGTCACTTATTAATAGTTTTTTTTATGGTTAATCATGCAAGTTCAATTATTCCTATGTTTGAATACTGCTATTTATATGATTAATAAACAATAAATAATGAAAGCAGTAAATCAACACCAATATGATGACGGAGAAACCCAACTGGGTAAAAACTTCGGGACCAAGCCAATTACCTCCACTATAGACAATGTGGGTTATAGTTCAATTCTAGACTAGCCGATGACACATACTATCTGTTGTAAACCCTGTAACTCCAAGATTTGCTGCTCATTCCAGCTTTGTAATATGCTACCGTAGATACTATCTACCCACCCTGCTAGACTTCCAGATCTACCTCCTATAGCCTCCTGATTCGCTGTACTTACAAACTCACAATCTTCTCCTAATATATGTTGAGCAGTCTCACGTTCTTCTGCACACGTATCTTTCAAGTGGATTTCCAAAAATATCCAATTCTTGTGATGTTTCTGCGCTTGTAGTCCAACTTCTCCCAACCTCCAGTAACATCTAAAGTTCAGTTGAGAAAGTACCTTCTTATGACCAATAAAAAGTAGGTGGTGTTTCAGTTTAAGGGATTGATGTTTATCCCAATGGCTGGTTGTATGATCTCAAGAATCAAAAGTTAGATCAATGAAAGAATGTCTTGGATCTTCAAAGAATGATGGGGAGAATTAGTATAATGAACAACCCCACCAAAATTCGTGCAAGAGCATCTGTATTTATAGTTGGAGGTGTATGAGTAGTATCAGTAGTGTAAAACTCTTCAAAATCGCGAAATAGGTTTGGTCGCACAGGTAGGTCACTCGAGCGAGCTGTCGGTGATGCTCGGGCAAAAATGTTACTGCATTGGTCGCTCGAGCGAGCCTCTAGCGAAGGTCGAGCGAGGGTTGAGCCGTTGTCAGTATTTTCATCATAACTTTCTCTACCAATGTCCGATTGTAATGATTCAAAATGCGCTGGAAAGCTAACTCAAAGAACTACAGTTCTTCTCGAAATAGCTTGCCCAAATTCCAATGTTTTCTATGTAAAACATGCGTTGAAAGTGATGACTAAGAATTTGGAACAATAGTTGTGCGGCTCTTTGATACTCTTTAGACTTCTAATTGCATTCCCTTTATTATATGTGATCTTCTTGGACATCTTGGACTCCTTCAAGAACTATACTACCAATTTCAACTAACTCCTTAACTTTTTACAGCATGTTTATTTCAATCGTTTTGTTCACTGAATTGTCAATTACATAAAATTTAACAACATTATTTCACAATATTTGGTCACTAACTAGTACTTCACTTAAAACAATCAGTTAGTCTTCTATATGGGGATCTCCAATTCTACAGAGAATTTAGAGGTCTATTTGGAGTCAAAATGATGCACACTGAAATAATAATAATTGGGTAGTATTAATTATAAAAAAATAAATATGTGAAAACTTAGGATTAACTATAAGTTAAGATGGTTATAAAAGTTCCCGATGCATTAAAAGTATCTCGCCTTTTCTCTTCCAGCATGTTTTCAACTAAAGTTAACTTAAGAAATAAAATATTCTTCAGTAATCTTTCTTCACTGGCACAATACATTTTTTTTTTTGAAAATACGAATCACACAACAAAAATACCAAGAAACTAAGAATTTATCCACAAAGTAAATAAAATTAACTAGTGCTACATATTCTTAGGCATTTTCTTATCTTCAACATATGAATCACAAAACACAATTACCAAGAAATTAAGAATTAATCCACAAAGTAAATAAAATCAAATAATGTCACCTACTCTTAGGCATTCATTTTTGCCACCTCAATCTATGGGTGTTAGGGATCAACAGTAAAACGATAGATTTTGTATGTGAGTTATTGAATAGTAATGCATTGATGTAATGGATGATAAATACAACAGTGAAAGAAAGTCGCAAAATAGTCTTTTGAGAGGGCTATACTCTCTTATTCCATACTCTACTAAAACTGTTTTTGCCTGCCTACTCCAATCTTTCTCTTCTCTATTTATAAGTATTTCAATAACAAAATTACCTGCCCCAGCTGCCCGTCTAACTGAATATGTTACTATAAACTGCTGCTCAATTCTTCTTGGACCTTCTAGAGTAAGTGAATTTGGGGGCCTATCAGGATGTTGCTTGACTTCTGCTTCTCCTCCCTCATGACTGGCAGCATCATCAACGCCATCGTTCCCTACAACAACACTAACTTTGTAGTTGAGCAAGAATAGGCTTTCCACATGAAATGAATCTTTACTACCCTGAATTGGAAGTGTAACCCGTCCCTGTCCTGTGAACAACACCAGCTTTCCGAAACCTGTTACCATTAATGCATTATTCTCATTTGTGCATAGTGTCTTGCCCCATCCTCCGCCCAAGATAATATCTACCAGTCGAGTCCAAGACTTGGCCACTCCATATTCTTTCATCACCCATAAGCTATATACAATTTTCTCCATATAAATCTGATGATAATCAACATGGGATAAATAAAGGAATCCGTTGGCTGTATTAATCCTAAATTTCAAGAACAACAACTGTCCTTCTATTCCCCTTGGAAAGTCTATGCTACCGAATACTTCATTGCGCAAATCAAATGAGCACACAAAGTTTTGCTCTCTCTTCCAATGTATGCAACCCAGTACACTACACCATTCAAAAAGGCATGTGTCCAACTGTCTTTTGATACGGCAGAATAATGTGATGGAGCAATGCTGCTAATATCCCTCCAAGATTGAGTACCAAGTGTGTAAATTTCAACCTTTGGAATGAATGAATCATGTTCAAATATAACACCATGCACAATCCTAACCACCTTAAAATTGTTGTTGCAGTCATCATAACCAAACCCAAGAACATAACCACGGATGCCATTTTCTGTGTACAAAAACTGGGGTGTTGGGATTGCAATAGCTTTTCTAATAGAAGGGTTCCACAAAGATCATCGGACAAACATACCAATCCTTTACAGGAACCAACTATCCTAAAGTACTTGTTGCCAAAGGCTTGTACTGGGCACTCTAGATCTTAATTATAAACCTCAAAAGCTTCATTATTTCGATATATTAAGAAGTTCTCTTTCTTGGTGTTGTCATTGCAGTGTCTGAGGAGAAGTAGGTCACCACTGTCATCAGGCGAGTACTGGTGGTGGTGATGCTCATTGTTCAGACCATTGTGTTTGAGGTGGGTGGTAATGAAAATGTGGCTTGTTATGATTGTTTGCCATGATTTGCAGACACATGAGCACAACACGATAGACTTGAAAGGTAACCTCAAGTAGATTTGAATTAGTATATCAGTTGGAAGACAATCAGACATTGTTATTTTCCTGTATTTTCTTCTTAAACTTCTAATAATAATTCAGAAAAGACACACCAACATAGATGGTTTCTGTTTGGAGCTCTGAAAGAGAAGAAAATAAGAGAATCTCAGAAACCAAAACATGTATGGGCACATATTCAATGAGAAATTGATGACAGCATTTTTCAAATTTGGCATGAGAAGCAGTTACATCAACATATTCTCTTCAAATGATATTACTGCAATATGTTGATGTTATCTTGTTTAAATAGGACAAAGCCATTTTCCCCAAAACAAATTCAAGTCCAATGTTGTCCACGAAAGCTAGTGTTACAAATGAGTGTGCATAGCAATATAAACTTGGTTAAACAATCCAATAAACAGGGATTTATATTAATAATATGAAAAATGTAGTGGTAGTGCACTTCTCCACTATAACTAATTTTGGAAAAAATTATTACTTTAATGGACAATTTCCATATAAAATAAAGTCAAACGAACACAAAAAGATCCAAAATTTTAAAATTTTCCAAGTGAAAAATTATATCAATCAAACACACTTAATTAACAATTCCCTAAAAATAAGTTCCAGACAAATTTTTTTTTTTTTTTTGAATTCATTTTCTACCCTTGCAAATTGCAATCAAACAAACCCTTATGTTATTCGTCCTACATTTAATTCCAATTTATTCAACTATTTTTCATATATGTCAATCATCGAATTAACCTGATGTAATTAGTAATATCTCCCGAGCAACACGAATTATATTCATATGTCCGAACTTACTATATCTCTATATAAATTTACACATATATGAACGCATTTATCTATAGAAATTCAACAAAGATTGCATAGTTTATAATTATTTCTCGATCTTTTATAATGTATATTAATTATTGCACGATCTACAATTATACATAACCTCTCGATCTCAGTATTATCTATAAATCAATTAATTGTTGCGCAGACAATTAAAGAATTAAACACACAATAATTAATTAACAAATATTAAAATGATATGAAAATCTTGAAATTAAACAAATACTAAAAACCTAAGCTACATCATCAATTCTAACAATAAAAGTATTTAGCCACTCATAATGTTGAATTTAAACACGTAAAAGAGGAAAGACATCATCAAAAATTAACGACATTGAATATCATCCAATTACGCATTGCCCGCTTTTGCATGTGAAATTAATTATATTTTCAGCCCAATTAGCTTCCTTTTCTTCCCAACGGCCGGCTTCTTGCGTGTGTATAATTAATTGAGGTCCCTCAATCGGCCGCCGTGTGTATGTGTATCTCTCTCTCAATTTATTATATATATATAATGATCAAAAGTCAGCACTTGTTCCAGAAACTGCCGGCTCTCTCTACTTTCTCTCAATTGCTGCCGCTCCAATTTCTGCCCTTCTTCATCTATATTGCAGCAAATAAAGCCCAAGTTGATGCCCATTATTGTGTTGTTTGTCTTTAAATCATCATTCTTTCTAAATAATGTAACGTAGTCCTCGTACTTTTGATTTTACTATTTTTTCGTTATTTTGCATTCTCTTCTTCAATTTTTCAATAAATATAATGATTTACCAACAAAATACAATTTAACATAAATTATGTAGAATTTAATTCAAAAGACAATAAAATATAATGATTTAGTGCCACGAATAATTATAAAAACTACACTTATCACGAACTACTTAAAGAATAATAATAATAATAAAAAGAAAATAAATTGTATGTATTTTTAGTATTTATACCTCCAATCCAGCATCGTTAGCTACAGCAAGAAAAAGTATCATGCAGAAGGCTAATTACTTTCTTAGTGCAATTTTGTTGGTACAGTGTCTAATGGCCTGCAGAGCCATGGCGACAACCAATATTACGACTGATCAATCTTCTCTTCTCAGCTTCAAAGCCCAAATAAATTTAGATCCTTCGCACATTTTATCAAAAAATTGGTCGGTTTCTACTTCTGTTTGTGTCCGGATTGGAGTTACTTGTGGTCTTCGCTACCAAAGAGTGACTGCCTTGGATATTTCTAGCATGAATCTTACTGGAAAGACACCTTCCCAATTGGGAAATCTATCCTTCCTTGTTTCTATCAACTTAAATGGAAACTATTTTTATGGGAGTATACCTCATGAGTTGATTCGACTCCGACGGCTAAAAATCATGCACTTCGGTTCCAACAACTTCGGTGGCGAAATTCCTTCATGGCTTCATTTCTTACCTAAATTACAAGTTTTGTTTCTTAATAGAAACAGTTTTACGGGTTTCATCCCACCTTCTATCTCTAATATATCCATGCTCCAGAAGTTGGATCTCTCTTTCAATCCTCTACAAGGGAAAATCCCGGAAGACATTGGAAATCTTCGTAACTTGAAATATCTTGCATTACAATATAACAGACTCACTGGTGTAATACCATTGCAGGTTTTCAACATATCGACAATGAAAATTCTTGCTATTACAGGGAATAACTTGACTGGCAATCTCCCTCTTCAAATATGCCATGGCTTCCCAAGGCTCCAAGGGCTTTATCTAAATGGAAATGAATTGGGTGGTGAAATTCCTTCCAATATATCAGAATGTTTACAACTTCAGACGCTTTCTTTGTCAAGCAACAAATTTAGTGAACACATTCCAGGAGAAATTGGGAGAATAAGGACACTTCAGTATTTATATCTTGGTGCCAATGATTTGTCCGGTAAACGAATCACAATTGATGTTGCATTAGTACTATAATTTTTTGTTCAAAGTGACCTTCATTCAAAGTATTATTGATGTTATACAGATCAACATTTTGGTAATTGTTGTCTCTCGTTCTGATTTAACAATTTGACAGGTGCAATTCCACATGAGTTGGGTAACCTGGAGAACCTCAAGGTATTGAGCATGGGATATAATTTTCTTAATGGCTCTATACCAGCGAGTATCTTTAACATTTCATCCTTGCAACTTATTGAGATTGGTCATTGCAACCTATCTGGTAACTTAGATTCAAAACAACTTTTGCATTTGTCTTTTGTATTTTTAAACAGAAATTTAAAAAATGTTGTTTCTTTTAAAGTTTGAGCACTTTATAATTTTGTAGGAGTAATCCCCCAAAAGATTGGCACTCTTCACAACTTGGAGCGTCTTTTTTTGGACAGGAATAACTTAAATGGACCAATTCCAAACTTCCTCGGGAATTTGAGATTCATTGAGAGAGTAAAGTTGGCTGAGAACAATTTCATTAGTGAATCTCCAGAATTAAGCTTCATCACTTCGTTGACAAACTGTAGATATTTAACAGAATTGGATTTTAGCAGCAATCCTTTGAATGTCATTCTTCCAGATTCAGTTGGAAATCTTTCTACTTCTCTTCAATATCTCTACGGTTATAATTGTGGTCTCAGAGGTAGCATTCCAAATGAAATAGGCAATCTCTCCAGTTTGATAAAGTTAAGTCTGTTTGGCAATGAGTTGACAGGATCAATTCCAGCAAGCATGGTGAATTTGCAAAAGCTTCAAGGATTATCTCTTGATTACAATAAAATAACTGTGAACTTCACAATTTATATGTATTGACATTGTCACAAAATCAAATAACAGGTGCTATTCCAGGGTGCATAGGGAATATTACTACACTAAGGTATCTATATATCAATACCATCAGATTGACTTCCACCATACCTGCAGGCCTGTGGCTCCAGAAGGATCTTCTTGAGTTGAATCTATCTACAAATTTTTTGAGCGGCTCTCTACCTCAAGAAATTGGGAACCTGAAAGTTGCAATTCTTATTGATCTATCAGTCAATCGATTCTCAGGCACTATTCCAAGCACAATTGGAGATTTACAGACCTTGAGTAATCTTTACTTGGCACATAACACACTGCAAGGATCTATTGCCGAGTCAGTGGGTAAGATGCTGAATTTGGAGCAACTCGATCTATCTCACAACAATCTTTCTGGTAATATCCCCAAGTCCTTGGAGGCACTTAAGTATCTCACTTACTTGGACCTTTCTTTCAATGATTTAAGTGGTGAAGTTCCTTCTGGTGGTCCTTTCAAAAACTTTTCAAGTAAATCCTTCATGTCTAATGAGGGATTATGTAGTGATCCTATATCTGGTCTTCCATCATGTCCTACTGGTAGACAAAAGAGAAGAAAAGGGATGCTTCCAGTTGTATTTTCTTTGTTGGGGGATTACAGTACTAATTTTAATCATCACAGCCTTGGCATATGCAATTGGAAGATACCGAAGGAAAATTTTGGTGGAAAATAGAGTAGACTTTGCACCTGGCACAACTCTAAGGGTCTCGTATTATGAACTTTTGCAAGCAACTGAAGGGTATAATGAGAGCCATTTGCTTGGGACTGGGAGTTTGGGCTCTGTCTATAGAGGGACTCTCATTAATGGAACGGATGTGGCAGTGAAGGTTTTCAATTTGCAACAACAAAATGCATTCAGGAGTTTCAATGTAGAATGTGAAGTATTACGAAACCTTCGCCATAGGAATTTGTGCAAAGTCATTAGTACTTGCTCCAACCCAGATTTCAAGGCCTTGGTGCTTGAGTACATGTCTAATGGAAGCCTTGAGAAGTGGTTGTATTCAGACGAATACGTGTTGGATATTTTACAGAGAATTAACATAATGATAGACGTAGCACATGCATTGGAATATATGCACTATGGATACTCAAGGCCTATTGTTCACTGTGATTTGAAGCCAAGTAATGTTCTACTTGATGAAGATATGGTTGCTCACTTGAGTGATTTTGGAATTGCTAAGTTATTGGGTGAAGGAGAAAGAAATGTATACACTACAACCCTGGGAACATTGGGCTACATTGCACCAGGTAAAGCTCTTATCTTTTACTCCAATCTTTTCTCTTGAGCATTCAGGGTACATTTGGTCCACTAGATTAGGCCCGATAATGGTAGTTCAAATGGTTAATATTCGTATTCATTGTTAGCAAAAACAAAAACATGGTAATGCCTTAGAAAGTTTTAGATATATTGTAGATTAAAATACACAAACACATGTAATACAACTCATATATATTTCTAATAATGTGCAACATCAAACATATTACTGCTAATGATTTTTATAATATTCGTGTAGAGTATGGATTGGAAGGATCAGTGTCGATAAGATGTGATGTTTATAGCTATGGCATCCTGTTAATGGAAGTATTTACACGAGTGAAACCAAGCGATGAAAAGTTTTCTGGAGATTTAATCCTAAGGAGCTGGATCAATGATTCTATGCCCAATGCTATAACTCGGATTATAGATCCAAACTTGTTGGGAATAGAAGAACACAACACAAAAAAGTTAAAATGCTTGTCATCTGTAATGGAACTTGCTTTACATTGCTCCATGGAGAGTGCCATTGAGAGGGTGAACATGAAAGAAGTTGTTGTAGCATTGAAGAATATCAGATTTCAGCTCCTTGTTTAACATAAGTTTTAAATTTAACAGCATAATGCAATGTTATCTCTATGTATTATATGATGAATCCGTGATTCTGTGGAGATTAAATATTTTGTTTGTAATGTGTTTTTTTATGGAAGTTTGTAAAGTTATATGACGAGCAATCAATGAAATTTATTTGGAATTTTCTTAGTTTACGAGTTGAATTCTCTCGAAGTCGAGTTTTTTAGAAGTGTTTTTGCTTTCTCCTCGTCGACCTCTTTTTTATCTTCTTTCTAGTAATTTTAACCTTTCAGTCACATTACATGAGTATCGCATGAATATCTAACGTCCAAACAAGCATTTTCCATCAGGTGAGGATACTGTTTACACAATGTTAAAAGGTTGGGGACAAGAGTGCCACATACAAGTGTTTAATAGATAACATGTGAAGAGAGAGCAAGCATATATACCCCAAGATTAGATGAGAAATCTCAAGAACTATGTTTTAAGTTCTGAATCCAAATTTTAAACTACTACTTGAAATATCCACAACAAACAAGAACAAAAAGAAAGAAAGGGCTATCAAACAAACAATAAAAGAGGTTTAGAGATTATCATATTGAGAATGTCATGAAGGTACCATAAAGCCTCAAACAAAAAGGAAGAGAACAGAAGGAAATAAAATAAATCTCTCTTAATATTTCGATTGCATAATTACAATATTTAAGGGGACAAACCTTCACAAAAATTCAACAAATTGTTTGTATATTTCATTCAAAATGGGTATGCAGTCATTTCAATTGGAAAATGAATGAATCTGAATATATGTTATCCCAAAATTTGAAGTAATCCGTTAAAGTTCAAGCTTTGAGTTACCAAACTGGCTAAATAAAATGGCCATGTCCATACCTTGTACCTATGATGCTGAGACTCGGGTACGGGTATCGGGTATGGGTATGTATCTAAGTGTCGGATCCATTATTTCTTAAAATATAGGATATGGAGACATAGTTAAAAAGAGTCCAAATTTTGGACATGGGTACGTGGGTACATATTTCAAAATTCAATTTTTTTTATAACTCAAGATGTCATTTTAAATAAACCAAAATCAATCCTTCACAAAGAAGGAAATGAGTATCGAATAAAGGTTTTTAATTATGGAAAGTTAATTACTAAATGTTATATAAAATAGAAAATGAAGGACTTGATTACAATTTAAACTTAATGGAATACTAAGTTGTACTATATGGAACCCATTTTCATTTCATACAAAGAAAACTCTAAACTGTCAATACAAAGAGGGAAGAAGGAAAAAAAGAATAAAAGGCAAAGAGAAAAGATTGAAAAAAAAGAAGGGAAAACTTTGTGTCGTCGCCGAAGAAGAGAAAGGGAAGAAAAAAGAAAGAAACAAAAACGGCGAAGTGTCCGATTGAAATTTGGAGGATTCGACACATATCTCATACCCATACCCATGTCGTGTCATGTCCGACACGGGTACTTCGTCCATTTCGAAGAGTCCGAGCATCATAGCCTTGTACTATGGTAGGCACTTCTCGTGACATTTATATTTGTCAAACCTGAAAAATGAAAAATAAAACAAAAAAAAAATTATTCTATGATTGAGCAATAATAGAAATTGAAGTGAATATTTCAAACACACTCACTTCCAGGAGAAGGTTTACAAGAAAATGTCGAAAAGAAAAACATATACTAGTAGCAGAAAACAATGACACGGCATAATCCAATTTTAACAAAGAATTATCCCATATGTCTGGTCAGTTACAATGATGCTTTGTAACAACCCTGAAATATTTCTACAAAATATTTATTACTTTTAAAAGAAAATATGAACACACAAGGAAGAAAATTTAGGACATATAACAACAAAACATTCGTTGATAGGGTTGAGGTGCATCAGGACAAACATACATTAAAGAGAAACAAATAGAATGCACGTGCTAAGATTTCTAAGATTTGTCTCATAAACTACAAACTCCTTTTATGAAATCTTGTACATCCAATTTAATGAACAATTAGAATATAACTATATGCAGAATTAATTCTAATTTCAAACTGAAAAATAAAAACAAATCTGATAAAATAAAGACTAATAAATTCCTATTTAAGGCAGCTGAATAGCTGCTTAGGAAATCCTACAAGAGGGACACTGGTTGCAAAAGAGAGCCAGAAAAAATAGGAGGATGAAGAGAGGAATTTTCTTGGCAAAGGAAGAAAGGGCTTGGGCTGCTACCACAAATAGCACCTTGATCCACAACATTTCTACCTTTCCACTTGCTAAAGAACTCAGCAAAACTCAGCTACTTCAAGCCCTTGATGAGAGGAAACCATGTAAAAAAGGGACCTATGAAAAAGGAAAAGGCAAACAAAAGTATGATAATATCTAAACTTTCGCAAGTTACTTTTTTTTTTTTTGAGTCAAAGCCTCTTTTGGAGGTTAGAATTAGTAGTAGTTTTTTTCTTTTTCTTTTTTTCATGGAAAAATGAAAAACCAAAGGAAAAATCTTAGTTTTTAAGAAATCTTCTACAACGGGTATCTACACCTAGTACTCAAGTACCAATACCAAAGCCTATTAACATGGGTATCAATGCCCGTCATATAGGAAGAGATACCTATCTCAGTACAATGCCTAAGTATCACTACATACCAGCAAGTATTGCTACCCATGATACATAAAGCTTAAAAAGATAGTTTTATTATAAATAACCAAAAGTCTATTGTTCATATGTGATGAACTGGAAACCAACTTAGAAGCTACCTAGGAATGAAAGTTCATGGTAGATACTGGTGCTTTGTACTAACTATAATGCAAAAACAAGACATTATGTGCTTCCTCGAAAATATCAGTAGGATGCACATTTGGAATACAAACATCTGGTATCATGCAATTTTGCATATGATGTCAAAATTGGAGTATTGGTATAACACTCTACTTCTACTAGTATGACTAAAAGGAAGGGGTCAGCATAGACACATTTCCAGGAGAACCTTCATGGGCACTAAGGAAACTAAGCAATTGGTATCCTGCTCTTTTATGCACAAGTCAGAAAGTCCCTGATAACTTGGTAATGACTAAGATAACTTGGTAATGACTAAGAATGAGATGGCTGAAGATGCATACTTATGGCTGGGTCATTTACCAAGATATTTGTGTCTTGGGAGACCTGTAATGATCACGAAGGTGCCTATATAAGGGGACGATGGTTACATTTTGCATTGTTGCTAATGTTATATATTGAGCTTTTGTACACATTAGAGAACTGGGAAATGGGAAATCAGTTCCAAATTATACACTTATCAGTAGCTAACTTGAACCAAGAAATGGGAAATCAGTTCCAAGTCGTGAATTGGGTAACCCACATCAAATTCCTCTTTTGACTTGGTCAAATTTAAGATTCTTTGGGAGACCAGGTCACTTAACAAAGCATGGGTAAAATAGATTTTTGTAGATAATTCTTCCTGTGATAGTGTTAGACATAAGATAAATATGTTTATGCATCAGAGTATCTTCTTTCAGGTAAAGATAAGTATTTTCCACTATTGTGATGTAATGAGTATTTAATATACAAAAGAAAGTATTCAGTAAATCAGTTAGGCTGTAGGAAACACTACAACAAAGTTTGCTTTTACCATGCATTTGCATGCCATAAAAGGTGATTTACGGCATACAAACGTATGTCGTAAATACTCATATCTTTTTAGGAAATGCATAGCATACCATGAAAAAGAGAAGAATACTGTTAATGAACCATGTACGGCATGCAACTTAACCTTGCACAGCATGCGTCTGTGTGCCATAAAGAAAATATTTTTTTATGACAAACATTTTGCATGTCGTAAATGTCCATCTCATTCTTTTACAGTGTGCACTCGCATGCCATAAAAACGATGAAATTTTATATGGCATACTTTGTTGTACGCTGTAAAGGTTTATTTATTTTTTAAAAAAATATTTATTTTTCGATAACTAGTAAACCTATAATAATGAAAGAGCATAATTCTCTATATCAACACGTATATAATCACTTTTCCATAATTTCAATAAATAAAATTAAAGTGCGATCCAATACAAATATCGAAATGTAGAGTTAATTTAAATAATTACTAAGAACGTCATTAGACTATTCAAATAGTTGATATCAATATCCACAAGTATAATAACTCCAAAAATAAGTAATTAAAATAGTACAAAATAATCGATCCACATTGAATTTGATTATTTGTTCAACAATTTAGCTATCCCAAAAACAATTAACTCTCTGCACATTACAAACATAAACGAGGTATAGTTGATAAATTAAAGTGAGGACACAAATGACAAATGATATCAAAAACAGTAAAAGCAAAGAGAAAACAAGTATGAAATGCATACAAGAAAGGGCATCAAAGCTAACGAGTACTCATTATCATGAATACAAACAAATTAACCTCTCAAGATGAGTGTAGAACAACTACTTGGCCAATTCATTGCATTTGTCAACGATAGGTGGTGTTGGATTTTAAATTATCATGTGAGCTTACATATATAATTAATTGTGTATTAAATACTATCTTAAAGTTAAGTCCATTTAAAGTGTTGTAATAAAGAATTAAAGTCATTGAGCTTTGGGCATTTAAATAAAGTATGAGCCTAAATATGTGTAGAGATCATATTCATTTGGATTGTATTTCATGATGGGCCTAAATACATACATACATACATTAAATAATTAAGAATCAACGAGAAGGAATTGAAGCAATCAAAATTAAAGACCAAGAAACCAAAATAAATAAAAAATTGTAGGTGATCTTTAAGATTCAAAACAATGGATCAAGTTATATTCCACATTTATTAATTATTTTGGGAATTTAATATGGAGATCTTCGCAATTTGTAAGATCCATTAAGTTCGGTTGATAATAAAATTTCTAACAAGTGGTATAAGAGTCAATCCATATTAAATCATGGAAATTAAAGAAAGGATCTTATGGTTGAAATTCATACTTTGGATTTTAAATTTTGAGGTGTGAATTTTATCACTTAATTAAAAAAAAAAAAATCAATTTTTTTGGGAATTGTTCTTAACTATAGCATCATCACAACGCTACAACGTCTCACGTATGGGCGTTGCGGCGCTGCGTCGGTCCAAATATATATTTGTTGTTTAACATAGGTTATTATCAATATTTGACTACTAGGCTAAGAATACTACTTACAAGTGCAATCAAGTGATTGCTCCCTTCTCTCTAGATTTTCAAAAAAATGGACAAAAATTTTGAAAATTGTTTGCCTCCCAAACCACCTAATTCTTGTTCCATAGGAAAGCCCCCAAGCATCACCATCATTTACTACCAAAAAACAAGAAAATCCATCCACAAAATCGCCTCAAATCGAAGAAAATAAAAAACTGCCAGAACAAATGAAATATGTCGGCATTTACGAATCCAGTCAACTTCATGGCCGAAAACTCAGGCAATGAACAATCCCATTTCTGGAGCCGTCCGGTGCACTCATGGAGGGGGATCACTTCCAATAGGCTCTACATCACTAGGCACCTCTATTCCAGCAGTGGGTCTTCTCCATTTTCATCAAAATCTCGGTCAATTGCTGACGCTAGTAGAGGCTTGTGTGAAAAATTAGGGTTTTAACAATTTGATGATTCTTCACTGCTCCATTTGCTTAATTCGATGGGGGAAAACTTCAATTGTTGATGGAACTACTATGAATCGACTGCCAATTGATCCAATTAGTGCTCAAATTGTTGAAACCAATTCTCCTATTTTGCTTGGACGTGATTTTGTCCCCAATTCTTCAATTGGGACTGTTGGGGATGGTTTGGCTCCAAATTTGACTTGTACAAATGCTATAGGAGAGCTAAAGATCAAGGGTGATGATTGTGTTGGTAGAATTGATGGTCAATTGGATTCCAACCCCATTCATACACACATGTTTGATGATTCCTGTCCACTATCTAAGGCACCTCCAATTCTTACTTCTACTCCACATACTACAACTTCGATGCCAATGCAGCCAATAACTCGATGAAAATCTCCTCCAACTATGGTCCACCTCCTCTAGTTCATCTAAAAAATGATCGAAACATATCCAATTTGACCTATGGAACCCAGGGCCTAACTCAGCAAGCTAAAAATGGTCAACATAGCCATGGCCATCCTTTACCGGCTCAGAACTCAGGCAAAACACATGTTCCCCCATCTGGAGTTACAGGAGCTATCCAAGCCCTTCGATCTTATGCCGCTGTGCTCAGTTGCTAACCCGAGATTACTCTGGTCGGTAAATTTGTACATCGAAAGCCCTCAATGGCTAAGGTACGCGATAATTTTTTACGCTTTGGATTTACTGGTGATTATGAAATTGGTCTTATAGATGATGCTCATATTATTATACACATGGCACATGATGATAATTACTCACGATTATTCCTCAAATCCACTTGGTACATTGATGGATGCCCTATGCGAGTTTTTAAGTGGACTCCTAGTTTTAGTCCACAATATGAGGCTCACATTGTTCCTATTTGGGTCTCATTTATCTTATTGCCTATTCACTTTCGTGCTAAAAGAGCATTATTTGCTATTGCTAAAGCTATTAGTCTCCCAATTCGTATTGACGAAGCCACTTCTGACCTCTGACGACCTAGTCAAGGGAGGGTCTGTATTGAGGTAGACTTAGAATGTAAATTGTCGGATCGGGTTTGGATAGAATGGGAGAAGAGTGGAGGATACTGGCAGTCAGTTGTGTATGACAAAGTCCCTGATTATTGCTTCCACTGCAAACATTTTGGTCACATTGAGGTGAATTGTTCTAGTGGTTCCCAACCTCCTCCACCCGTTACGGCCCCTGGCAGTGGCAACCTCAATAATAGACCCGATCTTGCTCCAGTCAAGGATAAGAAAAAGGGTAAGGAGGCTGTGACAGCACCTCGCATGAGGTGGACCCATGTTAAGAGAGATCAGATGAGACATGACAATACATCTGGAGAGACATCTAAGACCATCCATCATATTTCCCCTTCCATTGATCCCAGTGACTCCGCCTCTATTATTGCTCCGCCTATGACACTTGTTGCCTACATGGCTCCTACTAGCTCCACTACTCCTCCCATCGTCAGCACTCCCCTTATTTTTGTTCCTCAGAGTACCAATGTTGCTACATCAACTGTTCTTCTTGATGTGTAGACTTCTTTTCCTCCCAGTGGAGTCCTTCTTACAGTTGCGCCCATTAGAGTGGGCAACCATAATTCTCATGCTGGCACATCCGAAGCTCATCCAGCAGCTCAATCTCATGTCTCGATCAACAGTGCTCCTTTGATTAGTAGCCCTACATATCTTGATCATCTATTGGAGGATATACCACAGAGGTCCCAGGGTCCGATTCTATTGGATGTGCTCATTACATCTATTCCTTGTCAACAGAATATGGAGGTTTCTGTATCTACAAATCACTCTAATTCTGATGCTTTATCTCATATTAAAGTTCATCAATAGGGTTCATATCGTCGATCTTCGGCTGATGACTTAGCAAGTATGGTTGGTAGGACAGAGGACGATGGTTTTGTCCCAGTTGGTCGAAAAAAAAATTCAAAAAACACTAACACTTCACTTCCTAGGATGACAACCAGGAGTCGGTCGCAGGATACCTCTTCACACAAATCTAGGTGAGTACCATCATTTGGACCGCGAGAGGCGTAGCTGGTGTAGCTACTCGTCGGTGCCTTAAGAAACTCATACAACTTCATCAGGTTTATCTCTTGGTTATACTGGAACCTTTTATTCTTCAACACAGATTTGATTATACTAGACGATATCTACGCTTTGACACGGGAGTTCAGAATGTGTCGAACAAAATTTGGTATTTTTGGAATGCGGGGACTACTATTACTGTTATTGCTGATCACCCCCAATTCCTTCACGTTAGAGTTGAGGATCCCAGACTTGCGCGTCCCATCTATATGACTCATGTATATGCTTCATGTGACGCAACTATCAGGAAGGATTTGTGGGAGGGTCTTCACCACATTTCTCTCGACATGGATGACCCTGGTTAGTTGGGGGGGATTTTAATGTTATTACACATGATGGTGAGCGCACTGGTCATAATACTCGCGATCGAGGCACTACTGTTTTCTCTGATATGATGTTAGATTGTGGTTTGGAGAATGCTGGCTTCCTTGGGAACCGGTATACTTGGACCAACGGTCGGGTCAGAAAGAGATTGGATAGGGTCCTCATTAATTCTACTGCGGCAGCATTTTATCGACAGCTTACTGTGAGACACTTGAATCGAACTTCATCTGATCATTCGCCTTTGTTACTTCAGTGGGTTTCTGAAGACGATTTGGGCCTAGACCTTTCAGATTTCTCAACGTTTGGACCAACCATCATGATTTTTCTTCCTTTGTCGCTCAAAAGTGGTCGATCCCTACCCATCTTACGGGGATGACTACTCTTTGGGAAAAGCTCTTTAGACTGAAACGGGGTCTACGTTGGTGGAATCAACATGTGTTTGGAGATGTTTTCCAAAGGGTGGGAGATGCTGAGGATAGGGTAGATGAGGCTGAGATAGTTTATGATAGAGACCCTACACCGGAGCATCGTGACCTATTATATCACGCACATGCAGTTTTGAATCGGACCTTATCTATTGAGGAGGGTTTATGAAAGCAAATGGCCGGTTCACATTGGGCTTGTGAAGGAGACCACAATACTCGGTATTTTCATGCAATGGTTCAGGGTCATGGGATCAAATCGCATCGGAGACAGACAGGGAAAGTCTTAGCTACTCCTGCTAACATTCAGAATTCAGCTATTGCATTCTTTCAGGATCTCATATCTTCTCATACTCAACCTTTGGACCTCATTCGTCATGATATCATCCCCAAGCTTCTGACTGAGGATGATAATATGGAACTAAATCGTATCCCTTTGATTCATGAGGTTCGAGAGGCAATGTTTAGTATTGATGCTGACAGTGTTGCTGGACCAGATGGTTTCTCAGCATTTTTCTTCCAACACTGCTGGGACATTATTCAGGATGATGTTTATGGGGCAGTCTTAGATTTCTTTGAAAGCGGCCATCTCCCACGGGGCTTTGCGGCTACTTCTATTGTTTTGCTCCCTAAAAGGGACGGCGCCTGCAGATGGACTGACTTCAGACCTATTAGTTTATGTACTGTGTTCAATAAGCTTATTACTAAGCTTTTGAACACTAGATTGAGTACCATGTTACCACACATTATCTCTCCTAAATAGAGTGGGTTCATTCCTTGTCGCCTTATTGGGGACAATGTTCTATTGGTTCAAGAGCTCCTTCATACTTTGGATAATAGAGTGCGAGGGGAAAACACTATGATGAAGCTAGATATGGCTAAAGCATATGATCACATGGACTGGAACTTCATTTATTCTATTTTAGAGGCCTTTGGATTTGATCAAATTTGGATCGATAGGATTAGGAAGTGCATCTCAGAGTATCTTTTTTCTATACTCCTTAATGGTCGCCCTTGTGGGTTCTTTCCTTCCTCACGAGGGTTCAGACAGGGTGATCCTATCTCGCTATCTTTGTTCATTATAGCTGCTGATTACTTCTCACGTCTACTCACTCAGAAGTTTCAAGAGTATCCCATTATGTGTTATCATCATGGAGGCAGTACTCTTATTTCACACCTTTCTTTTGCTGATGATATGATCATATTCGCCAATGGTCAGAAACCGTCGATCAGGAGGATTCTTGGGTGTCTGGAGCATTATGAGAGGGTTTCTGGACAGTTGGTGAATAGGAACAAGAGCGGTCTTATACTACCTAGATGGGCATCTATTAGTCAGATTAGACGATTAGAGATTTTAATTGGTTTTCGACATCAGGATCAACCTTTTACTTATCTAGGAGTCCCCTTATTTAAAGGGAGAAAGAAGAGCTTCATTTATGATGACCTGATTCAGAAGGTTAGGAACAGAATCTCTGGTTGGGCTTCACGACTTTTATCATATGGGGGTCGTATTACTTTGATAAGGTCTGTACTTTCCTCCATGCCATTACATTTTCTTCAAATCATGCATCCCCTTAAGGCTATCCTAAAGAAACTTGAGAGTACCTTTGCGCGTTTCTTGTGGGACTCTAAAGAACAGGCTCAACGTGTTCACTGGCGGAGCTGGAAAAAGATTTGCCTTCCTACTGATGAAGGCGGTCTAGGTTTTAGAAGATTATAGGATGTGGTGGACACATTCTCCATGAAGCTCTGGTGGTTGTTCCGTTTCCAAAGATCTCTTTGGGCCCAGTTCTTACGAGGCAAGTATTGTAAAAGGACACATCCTCTTTTTGCTGATGTTCCATACTCAGCTTCTTCTATCTGGAAGAGGCTGAAATTAGTTGGGCCACAGACTGAGGCACATATTGCATGGCAACTTGGAGCAGGTCAGATTTTCTTTTGGCATGATTGCTGGATGGGTAAATCCACATTGGCATCCCTATTCCCACACAGACAACACACATCTGCAGGGGTGAAATATTTTTACGATGATACTAGGTGGGATATTGGACATTTACTACAGGTTCTACCTCATTTTATGGTGGAGCAAATAGGGGCTATACCTCTACATACTGATGCCCCTGATTGTATTTTTTGGCGGAATACATCGGATGGAAGATTCGTTACCAAGTAGGCTTGGCATCTCGTATGCCCGGGATGCCAGTATCAGGACTCGTACTGGTTACTATGGAGCTTCATTTTACCCGTCAATATCTCATTTTTTTGCTGGAGACTTTGGCAGGGCCTCATTCCAGCAGGTGTGGTTATTCAGAGGAGGATTGGATGTCGGTTGGCTTCTCGATGCCAGTGTTGTTTCGAAATTAAGACAATCACTCATATTTTTATTCACAACAACATCTCCAATCAGGTATGGAAGCACTTTGAGGACATTTTTTAGATACTTGCGTGTCCACGAGAGAGAGTCAGACAGCGATTTCAGAGATGGATGTATTCTGGACAATACGTTGGTTGTGGACACATTCGTATTATCATTTATCTACTGATATTTTGGTATCTATGGATCGCGAGAAATGATGCAAAACATAGAGGGATTCGTATGGTCGCCAGACATATCATTTGGAGGGTCTATCCCATGATCTCTTTCCTTCATACGGGAGGCCTTTTTCGGGCAGTGCGTTGGTGAGGGGACTTGACTCTTACACCCATATTTGGTATTTTTATGAGCCCTCATTCCCCTTCCCCCCCCCCCCCCATTCTGGTTTGGTGGCGTACCCCATCAGTCGAATTTGTCAAAATCAATACTGATGGATACGTCAAGGATGGTTATTCGAGTGGGGAAATGATCATTAGAGATCACGCATGACACTGTATTAGGGGTTTCTCTGCTGCTTATGGACCATGCATGATATTAGAGGCAGAGCTCTGAGCCATTCTCGATGGGATTTTACTAGCTCAAGGACTGGGTTATTCGACAATTTGGATTGAGTCGTTTTCTACCATGGCTATTCACCGCATTACTAGAGGAGGAGGACCATGGGCTATCCAGGGCATACTCAGACGTATCATAGACATCATTTCCTTCGCCAGAGATACAATCTTCCACATTTACAGAGAAGGAAATCAGGTAGCAGATGCTCTTGCTGCTAAGGGGTTGGGAACACCGAAGATATCATGTATGTGGACCACTTGACCTGCCCCGTCATATTAGGGCTCTTGTACAAGTTGATAGACATGGATTGAAAGTATTAGAGTTTGAATTTTATTTTAAATTTCAATATTTATTCTATGTTTTTTCTTTTACATTAGTTCTTATTGTAAGGGAAGTAGTACTTCCTTATTTATTGCTTTTTTTCTTTATCGATCATTTTAATTATAAGAGAAGTAGTACTTCATTTTCTATTGCTCTTCATATTTTCATGTAACCACGATATTCCTCCACCATAAGTGAGGGCATATCAATAAAATCTCGGAGGTACCGCCCTCCTTCAACTAAAAAAAAAAATACTACTTACAGGTTAATATTTTTGTCCAAAAACTAAAAATCAATGTTGTGTTCGGTCTATTGTGATGAAGTCTACCATTATTTGAATTAATTGATTGTTTAATACGAATTGTCATGTGTACATGTATTTTTTGATTTTGTTCTCTATTCAGTTAATTCATCTGCTTCTTCAATATCTGTCAATATCAACTCAATTCATGTGCATTATGAAACCCACAAGAGAACATTTAGACTGTTGTTGGCTGCATGGACTTAGACTTTGTGTTAAGGACTGAACAACTCAATGTACTTAAAAAATAAAAGTTTCGTTGGTGAAAAAGGGACTTTGATAAGTGGGATCATTAAAACTGCATGAGTATTATGATCATGAAGCATGGAAATCCAGAATCATTCAAGGGCGTTGTGTCCGATAATTTAACTTCTACCAAGGAATTTCTTGACGAAATTGAAAAAAAGCTTTGTAAAAATCGATAAAGCCGAAACTAGTATGCATCTGGCGAACTTGATTTCACTAAAGTAAAAGGGTAAACGAAATATAAGGGAATGCATCATGGATACGTCTCATATTGCTTCAAAACTACATGTACTAAAGCTTGAGATATCTGATGATTTGCTCGTGCGTTTGGTTTAAATTTCTCTTTATACACAATTCAATCAATTTAAGGTCAGTTATATCTGTCAAAATGAGAAGTAGAATATTAATAAGCTCATTTATTATTGTGTGCAAAAGAAGAAATGCTGAGGTAAGACACCTCTAAAGACATGTTCAATAAAAGAAAGAATAAGGAAATTACACCAAGTCCAGCTCAAAAGAAACAGAAAAATCCTGAAGAGAGATTATACCAAATACCACACTTGTCATGTAAAGACACTTGAAGAGGGATTGTACTGAATACTTTGCTTGTCGTGTAAAGAAAGGTATGTTTCTCACTTTGGTTGTTCTGAGGTTAATTTAGTTTTAGTACCTAGACAAACTTGGTAGACTGATTTTGGTGCTACTACTCATATTAGTGTGTCTATGTAGGGAATAACTGAAAGCCAAATGAAGCTAAAAGATCCATCTATGTGGGTGATGGAAAATCAGCTGAAGTTGAGGCTATAGAAACTTTTAGATTATTACTAAAGACTGATTATTACTTGGATTTGAAAGAGACTTTCGTATTATCTTTTAGAAACTTGGTTTCTATTTGTGTATTAGACAAATTTGGTTATTCTTGTTCATTTGAAAATAATAAATTTAGTCTTTTTCTTGATTAAAATCTTGTGGATACCAATTCTTTATCTGGTTATGATAATCTATATTTGTTTAATTCAGTTGCCTCTAATAATGAAACATTGTATGTGAATTTACGTGGTATTAAACATAAATTAAACTAAGAAAATCTCGCTTCGTCGTGGCATAAGCGTTTAGGTCTCATCTCTTGAAAGAGAATCGAAAAGCTTGTGTCAAAAGGAATTCTTGATTTTTCAGACTTAAATGTTTGTGTTAATTAAATTAAGGGAAAACAAACAAATATAAGGAGACCAGGTGACAATAGGATTTTAAACATCTTAGAACTAAGTATCAAGCTACATGTACCATAAGTTTTACATTAAGTTTAACATTCTTATGATGTAGCACTTTTTTAGACATTGATCTTCACAATACTTTGAACAATCAATGGCACAAGTTTTTACAATGTCAAACTTAATGTATATCAAGTGGTACAAATAGTTTAATCCTAGAACTAGTTCATACGGATATTTGTGTGGCCATTTCCTTTGACTTCTTGGAATGGTCAATACTCATATACTATGTTCACAAACGGTTTTTCTTGTTATGGCTTCCTATATCTCATTCATGAGAAATTCCAATCACTGGACATATTCAAGGCTTACAAAGTTGAAATTGAAAATCAACTCTACAAAAGAATAAAATACGCCGACTGACCATGGTGGTAAATACTATTACAAATATGAAAAATTAGAAAAACAATATCTAGGGCCCTCAAACAACAAGTTTTGATCTCTAGTGGACCTCTCGGTAGGATTCGAGCCCAGATAAGCTCTGATGGATGGATTGAAGGTCAAATAGATGGAGTGAAAGTAGCATGAAACCTTTGATTGACCATACGGTGCATTCTACTCTTACTGAATTCATTTTCCTAATCTTAAAACAAACGGAAGGGGGATATGGTGAAATGGTAAACGCTACGGCAAATAGAATGGTATCATAGGCCTTTGCTATCTCTATTCGTGATTTTAAAGATAATGAATCTTGCTAAATACCTAGAGAAATGTGGAATCGTCCCATGGTACACCATTACAGGATCACCTTGAATAAATGGTGTTCCTAAAAGACGAAACAGAACACTTTATAACATGGTAAGGAGTATAATTAGTCATTCCATCCTACCAGAATCTATCTGGGGAGAAGCACTAAAGCTTACAACTTACATTCTCAAAAGAATACCAAGTAAAAGAACTGTTAAAGCCCCTTATGGGCTTTGGACATGCAATAAGCCTAGTTTGAAACATTTGCACATTTGGGATTGTCTGGCTGAGGCAAAGCCTTGCAGGCTAATGAAAAGAATCTAGATTCTAAAACTGTCAGTTATTATTTCAATGGATACTTTGAGAGGTCAAGGGGTTACAAATTCTATAATCTCACTAATAGGTCAATTTTTGAAATGGGATATGCTCGGTTCTTTGAGGATGAGGAGTTTGAAGGGGAGATAAGGTTAGAGATTTTGTTTTTTATGATGAATATGTAAATTTATATTCTGTTGCAATTGACAATGATCATGATTAAGGGCAAAATCTTACTCCAAATTTTGTTCAAGAAGCAATTTTGAATCAAGAAAATATTTCCGAACCATTATACACAATCAAGAGCTACTAACAAAAGAACAAACTTAACAATCTTGAGAACAAATGCAGTTAAAGAGATCCACTAGAGAAAGAAGAAATGCAATTCCAAATGACTTTATAGTATTTCTCCAAAAACAAGAGATGTCATTGGATTGGTGGAAGAAGATCCAATGAACTTTCATCAAACAATGCAAATAGATAATTCTCAAAAGTGGATTGATAACATGAATGAGGAAATAAAATCCATGAAAGACAATGATGTTTGGAAAATTATCTCATTACTTGAAGGTACGGAGCCCTTTGGATGTAAATAATTATTAAAAACAAAGAGGGATTCGAAGGTTATGTGGAAACATATAAGGCGTCTTGTTGCAAATGTCTTTACTCAAAGGAAAGACATTGATTACAAAGAGACTTTCTCTCCGATTTCAAAAAAAGACTCTTTCAAGATTATTATGGCACGATTTTATCTAAAGCTACATCAGATGAATGTAAAGACGGTGTTTCTCAATGGTGATATTGATGAGAAGATTTATATGGTAAACAAAAAACTTTATGTCAAGAGACCCAAAGAAGATGGATTGCAAAATAATTAAAGAAATCTATCTATGAGCTTAAGTAGGCTTCCCATCAAAGGTGTCACAAATTTCATCACATAATTATCTCGTTTGGTATTGAGATAAATGCAGTTGATGGTTGCATATATTACAAGTTCAGTGGGAGTAAATATATTTTGTAGTATTTTATGTTGATAACATACTATTTGCCTACAATGATATATGCTTATTGCATGTAATCAAGAGATTTCTAAAAAAATGAAATGAAAGATCTTGGTGATGCCTTTTTTTATTAGGAATACAGATATTCCAGGATCATTATCGGGGTTATTTCGAATTATCGCAAAAGAGTTATATCGATAAAGCACTTAAGAGATTTGGGATGCAGGATTGTAAACCGGGTAATACCCCTATTGCTAGATAGATAAGTTCAGTCTCAAACAATGCCCTAAGAATGACCTAAAAAAAGAAATGTAGAAAATTCCATATGCTTCAGCAGTTGAGAGTTTAATACATGCTCTGGTATGCACAAGTTCGGATATAGCATTCACTATTGAAATGTTAGGAGATATTTAAGTAACCCTAGGATGAATCATTGGAAAGTATCCAAGCAGGTTATGCGGTATCTATAGAGAACAAATGATTACATTCTCACATACAGGAAATCAAACCAATTGGAGATCATTGGTTATTATGATTCTAATTTTGCTACATGCGAAACAGTAGAAGATCTGAGCCATATCCTGGAAGAGTGTTAAACAGACACTCATAACTTCTTCAACCATGACAGTAGTGTTTGTAGCATGTTATGAGGCCTCCAATCAAAGAATATGGCTACCAAATTTCATTACTGGGCTGTGCGTTCTGGATGAAATTGAAAGATCACATAAGTTATTTTGTGACAACAAATTAACAGCGTTGCATTCAAACAATAACGAGAGTTTAACAAAGTTTAAATTTATAGACATCAAATTCCTAGTTGTTAAAGAAAGAGTTCAGAGTGATCAAATTATTATAGAACATATTAAGGACAAACTCCATGATAACATACCCATTTACTAAAGGGTTACTACTTAAGGTCTTTCATGAATACACTACTCACATTGGTGTTGTATGTTTTGATGATATTCAAATTTAGTGGGAATTTTTTATTTGGATGTTGTCTCTTTAGACATAAGATTTTGTTTGTGCACATTGTCTTTATTTCAGAAATAAAGTATTCAGTTATTTTTACTTTAATTAAAGTTTATGGTTTGATCTTATTAAAGAATAAGGTATGACCAGTTGGAAATAGGCATGCTTAAATCATATTGTAGGTAATTTCTATGATATACATCTATACTTGATTTATGTCATTTGATTGTATTAATGTACGTGACTATTGATTGGTTTAGTTATGATACGTGTAATGAACACTGCTTTTATCCTATATTGACATAATTGATGGATGAGATTGTTCAGAGATGCTTTTGGTTGTGATAGCAAAAGTTTTGAACTCATAAGACTATACACATTTATAAAGTAGCATATGAGGCCCAAATGGGAGATTGTTGAATTTTAATTTTTCATGTAGGTCTACATTATAAGTAATTATGTATTAAATAACAAGTGGCTCTTGAATGTATTATTTGTTCTGCTCCAACAACTGCTTGTAGTAGGAAGTTCCATGATTGGCCACAAATTGCGAGGCTTGGACAACCTTTGTTTGCAATTGCTTGAACTTGGCTGCCATCAAATCCTAAAGTAAATTTCTACCCATCAAACAATTAGTCCAAAATAATTTTGAACAAGTCATTATGTAAAAGTTATGCCAAATTAGAGAGAGAAACTAGAGCAACAATTAGAAAATTCTGGAATTTAATGTATAGTATGATTTGTAGCTAATTTCAATACATATGTCACAGATTACAATGAGTTATTTATTTTATACATGTTTTGAGCATCATTATGTAACTTACGTGGAACATAGTGTGTGTCATTTAAACTTTATGAGAAAAATAGTTGAACTCGTAAGTGTTATGTCCTAGGTCCAATTGATTTATGTTGTAAACACTTTTAATATGATTAATGCATTTCATATTTTGGCGAGATCTATTATTTAATTGAATTTATTTTATAATTATTAAATTAATATAATCCGAAAATTCAAGTCTTAGTGTTTGAGCCACATTATTTTGGAAGAATGTATTCTAAAATAGTAGATTGATGGAGAATATGGGGTTAATTACCCCAATAGTCACTGAACTTTACCGAAAGTTTCCACCAAGTTACTGAACTTTGAAAACTACATGGTTAGTCACTGAACTTTCTAAAATGCAACCCCATCCATCATTGAACTTTAAAAATCACCCCATTAGTCACTGAACATTTCAAAAGTTTCCCAGATGGTCACTGAATCCAGTGACCATCTAGAAATTTTTTGCAAAGTTCAGTGACCCTGTAGAAATATTTTGCAAAGTTCAGTGACGAATGTGGTGATTTTTAAGATTCAGTGGTGGATGGGGTTGCATCTTAGAAAGTTTAGTGACTAACCATGTAGTTTTCAAAGTTCAGTGACCTGGTGAAAACTTTCGGTAAGTTCAGTGACTATTGGGGTAATTAACCCGAGAATATGTGGTTAAAAAAGAAGGAAAAGTTATTGATGTGATGGAAAATATTATTTTATTGAAAAATGTGTGGTTGAAAATGAGTAGAAGAATGAAAATGAAAATTTTAATGTATACCAATCAGGGGCTTAGTAACTTGTTAATCACAAAGAGTAGTGATTGTGAGAGGCAAATTACATATGGTTGAATCTTAAATTATCCATGGTCGTAAGTAATAACAAGATACAAATATCGTTATTACAGCTAAATCATCACATGTGACATTTCTCACTTTTGAAGTGAGTTGATCTCATAAGCTAAAATAGAGTGATATTTAATGAACAAGTTGATGTTTGTTAAAGAACAACACATTGGAAACTCGATGGAGAGAGATTGTACATGGATAATTACCTGAGTATCAATAATTAATCTTTAATGTTCGATAGTGGAATTGGTCTTTCGACTTGAGGTCATCATAGTACCTTATATGGGCATGCTTTGGTGATATTGGATATTACTCTGTTGAGAGTCACTAATACGACATCGTTATGATATGTTAAAAATAATATAAAGGTTGTTAATGATCAATTGAGGGTTCGTCACTCTTAGATAATCAGAGATTATGATCTACATTTCATTTAATTAAGTTGATAAAGAAATCCTTGACCAATGTGTACTTCTAAATCAAAAAGAGTTTTAGACTTA
Source organism: Fraxinus excelsior (assembly GCA_019097785.1). NCBI lineage: Eukaryota > Viridiplantae > Streptophyta > Magnoliopsida > Lamiales > Oleaceae > Fraxinus > Fraxinus excelsior. The sequence continues at coordinate 7,327,255 of CM032641.1, forward strand.
TATTGATTTAATAATTGGTTGAAAGATATGATCTATAATCGAGATTGATGCACTTCGTATCTCATAATTAATCGGATCATATTGACGAATGGATTATAGTTTCACAATAAACGAATAAGTTTTGTTTTGTCATACAACATGACAATTGCTATCACATATGTTAACCTGACACTCGCTAGATATCAATTTGGGACGACGAATGTGAATTAATGATAAATTTAAAAAGTGTTTTAATTAACCTTATTTTGATTGACAGTGAAACTGGAATAAAAAGGCGAAAAAGACAAAAAAAATGTGATTCAAAGTTTGAGGACTCAATTGATACTTTTTAATAGTTGATTCGGACCACAAAATGATAATTAAAGATTGCTAGAAGTCAAATTTTCTTATTCGACTATAACTCTTCTTGGATTCAATTTTGGACGAATATTTAGCCAAATTGCGAAGCATATAAATACATAAGAGCACTATACATTATGGGTGACCTTTGACCCATATTTCATCAATTATTATCATTCAAGAGAGGCAAAATTCATAGTTATTGTGGGAGAATTAATAGGCAATTGTAAGATTTCAATTCTTCGAACATTCAATCTTGATAATTGGACAAAAAACAAAAAGAAGATATATAGAAGATTCATCAAGAAACTATTGAAGAGATTCAAGAATTTAAGATCCATCTTCTTCTTCACATATTTAAAATTCAGGTTATGTTCTTCCAATTAAACATGTTTTCTTATGTTTTTTAATAAAAGTTCTATTTGACGCCCAATATGTGTTTATTATTGGATGATTGTTACAGGATTTAATGAATTTTCAACTACTTGATCAATAATGGGATTTATTGCGAATTTTACTGATTTCGAGAGAAATAATATAATAGAAATCACTTTATAACAACCACTGTAAAGTCTGATAGGCAATAGAGATATATCATTATACTTTGTGTTATTTCTATAGATGTTCTAGCGTTTTTAACGCATGCTTTAATGCTCACAATTTTCATAGAGAAACATGAATGTCACATGAGAAGATAATCGAAATATGTTTTAATTAACAAAGAAACATTGATCAACAAAAATGTGCACATATTGTGATGTTATTTATTTGCATTAAAATTGATTAATAAGGGAGATTCTAAGTTTTATTAAAATTCAATCTAAGCTCATACATTGTTCACTAGAATACTCAATTTAATTAGATAAATTAGTGTAAAATCCTCAAACACAATTTGCTATCCGATTAGAGTTAGAATTTATTAATTCTGTATTAAGTACATAGTCCTTTGAGTAAGCATCATTGCTTCCATTAAACTAAGGAGGAATAAATAGTGATTGACTCAACTAGATAAAACTGGATCAAGAATCGAAGTAAGGCTCTAATACCAATAGAAATTGAATCCAAATTTCTTGCTTGATATAAGTTGAAATCTAATAATTGGGATTTAATAGAATTTTTACATCCTTTCGGTCTAGAGAACGAGAGCATGTCATTTTGTACCTTTATTGGGACTTCCTTGTGATTAGGATGGTACTGTGATACTTGTGCTGTTTATAGCATTTATATATAGTAAAAGTTATCTCTCCAGTATGCAGATGACTCATCTTGGGGTTATATATGATAGTAGAATATTTAGAAGACGTGTATTGTGATGAAGGTGACAAAAAAAAATAAAAAAAAAGTTATTGCACATTAAGTATGGACAAATTATTACAGAAAAGTACCTGATCAGAGAAAAGCTTACAATGTGTCATACATTATACTTTTGAGATCTTGACAAATAGTATTTTAGTTTTAAATTTGGGAGCATTTGAGTTTTTCTAAGGTTTGATAAAATGAGAAGGATGAGATTGTCGTATATTGGTTGTCAAAGATTGCTTAATGCATGAGTCCACATTATTACTGTTGGATTTACAAGCTAAGTTGATTAGAATTCAAAATATGCATTCATTGTTCCCATGCTTGGAAAGTACACATTGGCTTCAATCGATGTTGTAACAACCCAAAATTTAATTTTCAAATCACTACAAAAAACTATTGACTTTAACTGTGTAAATATATGAAATTAATGGGCATAATTTAATTGATAAAAACTCATAACCAAATAAATACTAAAAAAAAAAAACATGCATATCGTATTTATTAGATAAATAAAAAAATGTTAATTCTACTAATGAAGCATAACATAGTTTTAAATTTGTAACCCAATAAAACTTGCCTTAAATTTGTAAATGAAAATCCATAAAACTAAGAAATTGTTGAGATTTTTAAAAAAAATGTCTTGTTACACCGGATTATTATTATTGAGTTCTTTAAATCCTGGCACCACGACTGCACCTCATAGTCCGCCAACCAACGACTCGTTCTAACTTGTGAGGTAGGAAAAAATGGATGAGTATATGGGAATACTCAATAGGAAACAATTTAATAATACAATCCCGAATAAAAATATTAAATCATGTGTCAAAAATAAAATATCATACCGTCATTTCATATCTTTATAAATCAATAAGAACTCAAATATATAATATATTTGGTACCGGATGACCATTACATACATAACATAACATATCATATTGTAACTTTCATTAGCATAATATTTTTCAACATGAAAAAATAAATTAAACGGGATAAACCACTTGCATTTCGTAATCCTACCTCGTTTGATAAAAAAATGGTTGGAAGAAAAAGCAAGAATTTCACTTTCCCAAATCTTTAATTTTTGCTTGCTGCCACAATAATATGTATCTATGTATTCTCTTTTCTTTTTCTCTTTAAGGTAGATAATGGTTACTTTGTATGGTATTTAATGTTGAAAGGAGAAAATAACCTAAAAATCTACAAAATATTGTGTTTTTCCCCTCCAAAAAGCTCTCAATCCCGGTCCATACAATTAAAAGTCACTTCCTTTCCCATCAAACAAAAGTGGGAGGCTATCATTACTAATTTCTCAAAATCAAGTCAATTAAATAGTATTAAAATAGAACTAATTGACACCTTTTCTCGTACGCACGTGGCTGCCTCACAATTTTTTTAAAAATACAAAATCCTAATTTAATAAAAAAAAAATTAATAATTTACCAATAACCTACTCTACACGTGTCACTCCTTATTCTACCTCATTAATTAATTTAATTAAATAACAATTTAAGACGATATCTTTCAACCTCGTTTATCCAAATTAACTTTTTCTCAAGCCTAAAATGCATAATTAATTACGATCTATCCAACAAGCTCAATATTCATATACTTATCATTGCTCCATCAATATCTAAATATCTGACCCATATAAAATGTAATTTAATATGTATACACTTTAGTCCCTAACTTCCCAAAATATTAAAATATAGCACATAGAATAATTAATTCTATTCTATGAAAAATTCTCGAGACTTTACAATCACCCTTCCTTAAAATATCTTCGTCCTCGAAAGTTACCTTGGCTAATTGAAGAGTTCTGGATACTTGGTTTTAAGCTTATCTTCATTCTTTCAATTTGACTCATTCAATCCATGATTTTACCATTGAACCTTGATCAGGGTAACCTCTCTGTTTCTGAGTTGAAGCACTTTTCTATCTAAAATCTTCGTCGGGACATCTTCATATGATAAGTCTTTTTGTATCCCCAATGTTTGATAACCCACCACATGATTGGGATTATGAACATATTTTTTGAGCATCGAAACATGGAACATGTTATTCACTGCTACGCGTTCAGGTGATAAGGGAAGACGATAAGCCACAACGCCAATCCTTTCAAGAATTTCTAAAGGCTCAATATATCATGGTATCAACTTTCCCTTCTTACCAAATTTCAATACACACTTCATTGACGCTACTTTTAAAAAAACCTTATCACCTACTTGAAATTCCAAATCATTCTACCATCAGCATAACTTTTCTATCGGTCTTGTGTTGTCTTTATTCTTGCTCTAATTTTATCACCTACTTGTGTGGGTTTAATGGCATTGCCAACAATGATGAGAATATAGGAGTCAGTATAACTATGAATAGTGGAGATTGTGCATATTAGATTGATTGATACTTATCTATGTGGAACCTTGACATTTTTGTGCGCAATACTTGTGTTTGACATGCTAAGCTAGTGATGGGGCGTATGAATAATAGTAGAGTTGAACATGATAGGTAAACACCTAAAACCTCTGCTACATTTATCGATAAACCATCATTTCAGGAGTTTGGAGATGATTTAGCTATTATATGGGAACATTAAGATGAGTAGGGATTCCATGCGTGAAATTGCACTGTGTGGATTGGACTAGACAAATGAGACAAAAACGAGGTAAAAGTTTCAAGTTAGAGTTCAGTTCTAGAGACTGGGTATCTAAAAGAAAGGAACATTGTACTAATCATTGAATAAATAAAGACATCGGTTCGTGCATGTATAACTCGAGTGATTAAACATGTAATGGTTAAAATCTGGTGCCCTATGGTCATCTGATTTGAGAGTTATCGGCCTAAAGGTCGTAACAAGAGTTATATAGAAAGCAAATGGAAGATGTCATAATAAAAATAAATAAATATTGTACTATTGAAACTGTTCACTAAAATCAAATCAACAGTTTCAATAGTGGAGTTAAAGGACTAAATCGCCACAATTTGGAAGATAGTAACACTATGCGGTCGCATAGTTCTATTGTGTATGCGGCCGCATACAAGCAAATAGGAAAAAAATAAAGATAAAGAAGAATTCTATGTGACCGCATAGAATCCTTCTATGTGGTCGCATAGAAGAAAAAAAAAAAGGCAAAAATCTGGGTGGTTTCCTTGTTCAAACCAATCTCTTATGGAAAGATATTTTGATGTCCTATATAACCTTAATCTCATCCAGAATAAGGGTTTACACATTCTTAGAGAGAAAAACAACATCGAAGAGCAAGGAAGAAGGCTAGAACAAGGAATTTCATTCAAAATTTAAGATTTCAAGCCTAATTTCTAGTTTTTGGGTGATGTATTCCCTTTATTATTTTTATTATTCTTTTATTTTATCCATGCTAGGCTAGATTTTTTATGTACTAGGTGAACGATGAACCTCGCAATGTGACCTTTTAATTCTCTATTTTGCAATTTGATATTCAAACACAATCGATAGATGTTGAATGATTTATATACACTTTCTTGCCTCCATAATTAAATGCATGTGATTATGTGAGTTTGGGTGATCTATGTTATGTATTCGAAAGAAGGAAAATAGATTCTACAATATATAAGTCATCATAAGGTCCAATATGGGATAGAAATATACTATTATACTTTATGTGAATTTCTAAGTGTTTACAAAACGTCATGCATTTTTGTATATTGCATGTCATAGAAATATAGTCAGATGGTATGTGAGAATAGGTTCAATTCTACTTGAAAGAGATTATTGGATAAGTTAGAAACATTGATTATTCAACCAATTCATCGTGTTATCGAATTGTGAAATAGAGGTTAAAAGTGAGCTTGCTTCGTGATTCAGGATCCTAGTGCACTTTTCATTCATTTATTTTATCAAACTTTTCCATTCAACATAATTTTGCATTCACTTAGTCACACGAGCTTAAATTGCATTTTAGTCATAAAATCCAAATAACCAACCATCTTGAGTTTAATAGATTCAGTTAAGGTCTTGATAATAGAAATCAAATCAATCATCGTGGGACGATACTCGAAATTTTATAATTTTCACTTTATTATTTTTTAACGAACCGTACAGTTACGGTAATTTACAAAGCGAACATATTTTCGTGAACAGTCTCGATATTGTTGAGTTCATAGGTCATTAAAGTTCCATAGAGCTCTTCTAGTGAATATGTATTCACATCCTTTGTATTCTCTATTAGCATTCGTATAGGGCTCCATTCCTCCGAGAGTGACCTAAGCATTTTTCTCACGAGTTCACCGTTAGTATATTTTCGATCAAAACCCTTTAAACCATTTACAATATCAGTAAAACGGGTAATCATGTTAACAATAGATTCACCTTATTTCATGAAGAAATTTTCAAATTCTTTAACTAACATATTTATTTTAGTTTCTTTAACTTTACTCGTTCCAACATGAGTAACTTCAAGAGCATGCCAAATATCATATGCCGAATCACATGTGCTAATCCAATTAAATTTATTTCTATCTAGTGCACAATAAAGCAAATTTTTTGCCTTAGCATTTAATGACAATTTTATTTTATCTTCTTCATTGTATTCCTCTTTAGGTTTAGAAATATTTTGATCGGGTCTTTCATCAATCTTAATAGTTTTTGTAGGCACATAAGGACCATATTCAATTATTTCCCAAATATTATAATCAATAGATTGAACATAGATTATCATCCTAGCTTTCCAATAATTGTAATGTGTGCCATCAAAGAAAGGAAGTCGGTTTGCTAAATGCCCCTCAAGATTTTGAAACGTGGTATTAGTCATTACTCAAAATTGTGAAATCTTAAAAAAAAAAAAAAGTGAGTACCCTACTCTAATACCAAATGAAAGCCCAAGATTGTCTAGCCAAGAGGGGGTGAATTGGTTATTAAATCTTTGTTGTTAATCACTCAAGATTTTAATATAATCAACACGCAAATGATAGAGAATAATCTAAACACAAGTAAGCACATAAATGGAGCAATGTAAATTTACACAAAGTAAAAGCGTTATGTAAAAGGGATAGAGAGTGCAAACGATATAATATGAAGGTTCGATCTAATACAATGATCTACGTCCCCCGTTACCAAGCTCTACAGCACGGGCAAGACCTTTTTCACTATGTTGATTGACTTATGGTACAATCCAACCATTTACAACGCTTCCGATGACTTACAACCAAGGAGCACCGATCCTTTTACAATGTTGAGCTTTTCGAGACCTCAACATAACCTACAATTCAAAATGAATTTCCAAGTGAAAGATTCTCTTCTTAATGGATGTTGAACCCAAAGTTCAGTACAAGAAGAGAAATAGTGTAACACTTTGATATATGGTAATGAATGAAGCTCAAGAGTTTGATTTGATGATAATAAATGAGGTGAGAAATAAATGTGATTTTAGCTCACAAGAAACTCAATTGAATGCTCTTAAGTGTTGTAATAAATGAGAAATGAGTTGGTATTTATAGAGATGAAAAATGCCAAAGTTTTCGTCAAGTCGGATGATCAATCCGGTCAACCGTCAATTTTCGGATGAACAAAATGACCGTTTGTACAGAAAAATTTAGAAATCGAAACGGTCAAAAATCGAACCGTTTGAAGGTCGTCTGGTCAACCGCCCATTGGGACCGATCGATCGCCTCGGGCGACCGGCCGGACCGCCAAACGGGTGGCGGTCCAATTTCTTGTTTTAGTTTGTTTTGTTTTAAAATTTTTGAGAAGTGTGGTCTTTTGAAAAAGCATTTTTCACTAACACTTTTAAAATGAAAGATTATTTAAAAGTCCAAAAACTTAACCTTCGAAAAATTGTTTTCCCATTTTATAAAATCATTGCTTTTTAATGCACCAAAAAATAGTCATGATCTTGTATCATTTGTACTATATATCGAGGTGTTAGTACCTTTACATTTTTGCTAAGAAGACAAGTATATGATCTTGTTCCAAAGTTATGCTCTTGTTTTCTTGAATGATTTTGCTTCGACCTTGGCTTTCTTCTAGAGTTCGATTTGTGATTATAGCTTTTGCTCTTATGATGGCCACTAATTGATATTCTGTGATGCGCATTGAAAACTATAATCACTTGAATTCAACTTGTTAGTAAATAAAACCAACTTGTTTGTTATAATCAAGAACATATGTCAGCAGATGGAACCAATCCAAGAAAGCTAGAATTCACGTCGCGCAAAGATTAACCCGACCCGTATCAAGAACCGAGATTACGCATAAGAAATTCGACCATTTGATTACCTGCAACAAGAACTGCGAAGTAGGAATGCCACAAAAGGACTGCGAAACCTTTTGATAAGTTCAAAGTATAAGTCTTTAAACCACCAAGAATTGGAGGAAAAAACTCACAAATTTGTATATAATTCTCTCAAATAATCAAAGTCTTGTTTTCAACGAATAATAATAGATCCTATTTATATAAAACTATGAAAAACCCTAATTTATCTAGATAATCTCGTGCTTAATTCAAAAATATCAAAAAACATGCTAAAAAGATAGTATTTAAGTCAAACTAGGAAACTACCAAAAAAGATAAAATTCTCGTCAAATTTTTATACTATTTTCCACCAACTTGTTCTCGACGTGTTTATGTGCAACCGCAAGCCCAAAAGTACCATGCTCTCACGTAGCAATGACGATTCCGAATTGTACTCATGGGCGAAAATCCGAAACCCAAGCTGAGAGTTATGCCTATTTTAATCCACGCTACTCATTTTCTTTTCAAATATCTTCCAAATCTCGAATCCTCGTTTCGGCTCCCAAGCCCTTTACGAAACTTGAACATGGCTTGTCCACTTCACCCATCTGGACTCCATTGCTTAAACCTTTGACTCGTATGACCCAACCAAATGATTGCATGTCCCGAATCATGTCGAGGATTCAACTTAAGTCTCTCATTACGCAAAGATCTTGGTTTTGAATACTGGGGAACGCTATAAAAATCCGTGAGGGGATAAGTGGGTAGATGCCTACCCAAAGCGGATAGCTCGTATGATAAAATGACTTGAGCATAGAGGTCAGGTCATTACAAAAACAATGTGCATTTTTTTGTAACGACCCGAGTCTCTATACCCAAGCCATTAACTTACGTACAATCCGCTTTGGATGGGCCTATGCCCAGTTACCCCTCACGACTTTCTATCGCGTCCCTCAATATTCAAACACAAGTCCTCCGCCTAATGAGAGATAGAAAGCCGTGAGAAGGGTTAGTGGACATAGGTCTACCCAAAGCGGACAGTATGTATGCTAACAGTTTGGGTATAGAGACACAAGTCGTTACAACCACTCCCGATTTAAGTAGTTATGGGCTAATCCAAAAACTAAATGGATTCGTTGTAGAATGACGCAATGACTCGGCATGTTGGGATCTCTCGGAAGAGAAAGACATATTAGGGGAGGTATCCCTAAATCTAGAAATTTCTACTTCCAAGTAGGGCTATAAATGTATCGGATATAGATCAAATATGCCTATACGAACCGATCCGATAAGAAAATTTTCTGTTCCGATCCGATCCGATAATCCAACGAATATTTGATTGTTAAATCCATATCCGATTTGTTATGTTATCGGATATTCGATCTGATAAGTCGATCCAAAATTAATAGAAATTAGGAAAAAAATGATTTCATGTTCTTTAAAAGCTTTGAACTAACTTCAGGCCCACAAGTTTTTACTAGCAAGTCCAATAGTGACTTCTACCATCATGATGTTCATTTTTAAAGAAGTGATCCACTTCTAGTTTTTTATTGACATTCGATGTGGGATAATGTAAACTTGAATTTCAATTATAAATATAAATATTTTATTTCATTATTTCTATTAACAAATCAAATTAATTGTTACATATTAATTATTAGTTTTTGAAGTTGTAAAATAAATTACAATAATAAATTTAATTAAGAAAAATATTGATATTTATTTACTTTAAATTAGTAAACTAAATTTTTTTTAAAAAAATCTATCGTTTTTATAATATTTTACATGTATGTGTTTATTTATTTATTCAATTTGAGAGCCGGTTCGATATTGATTCGACCCCGGGTCGATATTTAAACATTGGTTGAAATCAATTTTTTTTTTTCAAATTTTCCAATTCTTAAACAAGTTTAATAATTATAAATTTTTCAACTTTTTATGTTTTGAATTTGATGATTTTTTTATTCTAAGTTTTTTTTTTATTTTAATTAGTAACAAATAATATGCCATAAAAATATTTTACCGACTCAATTATTTATAACAAATCGGATCGGATTGTTATCGGATCGAATTGACATATATCCATATTTGATCCATTTAGTTAACGGATTATCGAATTCGGATCTTGCTCGGGTTATCGGACTGAGACCCTAAATCCATCTCCCATTAATTTCGTCGTATTCGGATCAAAATTCAATCCATTGATAGCCTTACTTCCAAGTCATATGACATTACTAAAGACATTTCCAAAGCGAAAGATGGAATCGCCAAAGAAAGGTGTAAGGCACAAATAGGCCAAAAGTAATGATAAAGAAGCAAGAAAGGAACCCACAAAAGGGAAGAAGGTATTTATAATAAGCGTGAGTCGTCTGGGTTACGTACTTGAACAATTCACACTCATCCAAGTTATCCAGACAATCATGGCCATCGAATATTAAAGGGTGCCCGATTTATACGATTGCATGTAACTAACATGCGCATTAAATGCGCACAAGCCACCAACACTAAACATGGGAAAGCCTTGTAGTGCACGAAATAAACTACTACAATCATATCATAACGTCTCAATCTAGCCCTGTAGCCACAACAAACAAAAAATGCACATAAACAATGATAAGCTCGCATGTTAATAAAAATACGATAAGTTCTCGATTTAATAAGAATAATAAAATCAACCTTCATGGACTATTTGTTGAATCAAATAATCAGTTTCGCGAGCTCATATCCAACAAACCATAAGTAAGGCAAATGGGGCAAGAATACAAAGAGCTCGCATAAAATAGGCGAGGAGCCATTCCCTCATCCAGCTTGGCCAAATTTTTTTTTAGGTACACATATGCAAATATTGAAGCGTGATTCCAAAGCCAATGAATGCAAGATAAATGAATTGATATTATAAAAGAATCAGTTACAGGCTAGCCAATGAAGGATCGTCATCTGTCATTTATTCCAAATGACTAAATTATCTCAAAATTTGAAGAAAAATCTATAAATACCCCCATCTTAGAAGGACAAAGCATGCAAAATAAAACATCTTCCTTCAACTAGCCTTTTCCTTTTTTTCTCCAATTTAAGCATCAAAACTAGTGAGTTTATGAGACGAAAACTCTGATTAGATGAAAGAAATTTGTTGATCCGATTTCTATCGTCAACAGTAATAAAATACATAAATTTTGATGAAAAATCGGATATACAATCACTTTGCCTGGGTTGGTACTAGCTTATCAGTAGATGGACATTAAAATGAGCAAACAAACAACGGATCATATGGCTAGAAGGTCCACTGGTAATACATGATATTTTCTTGATGGATTGTTTTCCCTGTGGAGCCCTGTAGATTCAACTTTTACAATCCCACCATCTACTCAAGCTCTGAAATGCAATTGTCATTCTAAAGCTAATACATACTCCTAACTAAATCTTAGCCTTACCTTTTCATGGATTGAACTTGATAAACTAATAGTTGTTCACAATACATTATAACTTGAGTTTTCTCAGTGCCAAACTATTTTTAATAGAAGCACAAATAATAACCACTTGGACAAGAGATGAATAACTCATTGTTTCTGTTGTAAATAAAGTCGATACTGGAATAGATCTGATACCACACTTGTTGAAACCCAACAATCGGATTGAGATGTTGAAGTTATATGGCACAATAATGCAGTATTTGATCAAGAACAAAAGAATAAAGGAAGACATAGATGAATTAAGAGATTTTATTGACTCAAGAATAATGGAGAAGAGAGGAAATTACAATGGATCCTATAATTCTAGTAATCTATTTTCTCACACCATAAGATTATATAGAAGAGTCTAATATTTATAGGGAACATGTAGGGGGTGTCCAAACCCTCATAGTAAAGTTGTTGATGAAGTAGGATACCAAAAAATTGAGTCCAAAACAAATTCTAACTCCCAATGTGCTTCAAAAATAGAACTTCAACTTATCATAGGACTTCAATAGCATTTCAAAGTAAATTCCTCTTGTTGTGCACTTCAATTAGAATTCTTCAATAAAAAGGAATTCGGGTCACACCCAAATTCTAACAATCTTCACATTGACACGAATTCTACCAAGAAATGAACCATTTTTTCAACAACAGCCAAAAAATTAATTTCTCCAACCAAACACAAAATACTTCACATCTTCCAATTAATACAAGCACTACTATGCAGAATTACCTCAAATTCCCAAAAAATCATAATGATTTTGAAATTTACCAAACTGTGTTATAACACAACCCAAAGTAGAATCAAAACTCAAATGCTTTTAAAGAATGTTCATTACTAGATTGTACACCTTCTACTAAGATAAAAACATGCTCAACAAAATCAGCATCCACTTACCTTTTACCACCGAGTCCGTCACTAACAATTGAATACAATGCACCGCAGGTGATGGTGGTAAAGTGGCATTATCTATATCTTTTGAACTTCACTGAGCAATATTCTTCAAATCCGACAATTTACGAGCTCCAAAAGGTATTGTACCAAACTGAATGTTCACTACGGTACTGAACTTGTGCTGATTGACTCTTCTAGATTCTATACGACTCTACAAGATGTATAATTGAGACATTTTCTGTCCCTTCAATACACCTTAGGCACCCTTACAAACTTTCAAAGCTCCACCTACACCAAAGAACTTATAACCTTTTGAATCAAGGATAGACAACGAGATAAGATTCTTCTTCAAATCTGGAACACGTCGAACATGGCCAAGTGTTCTAATTGTTCCATCCAAAAGCTTCAATCTGACTGTACCAATTCCAGTAACCCGACTAGGTGCGTTGTTTCTCATAATCACGACACCTTTGAAAACAATATCATATATAGTAAATAGGTCCTTATTAGGACAAATATGAAAAACACATGCTGAATCAAGAAGCCAATCATCCTTTGGTTTAGACTCAACGTCAGAACAGCCAAAAGATCTCCATCACTTACAACGTTCTCCGCGAGGTCCACTTTGCCTGAAGTATCTGAATATCTATTTGCAACCATCATTTCTTTATTTTGCAATTTATATCAATCCTTCTTTATGTACCCCATTCTTCTTGTGTAGTTACAAATCTGATTGCTGAACTTTGACTTCGATCTTGCCTTCTAGAACCACCATGAGCAACCATGCATTCTCCATCTTTGGCTTCAGAAACCAGATGATACATCTTCTCTTTTGAATGCAAAGCATCATACACCTCCTCTATGGTGAGAGTATCACGACCATACAAGATCGTGTCTCTAAATGAAGAAAATGAAGCTGGCAATGAATACAATAGGAGGCCAAATCTTTTTCATTATACTCTATTTCCAAAGTTTCCAAATCAGCGACGATTTCTTTAAATATAGTCAGGTGATCTTCCAATGATCATCCTTCTGTTATTCGATGAGAGTATAAACAATGCTTGAGGTTCAACTTGTTGTCAGACTTTTAGTCATGCACAATCGCTCCAACTTCAATCATAAAGCATCTGCTGAAACTTCATTCAAAACGTCCTGAAGAACAGTACTTGATAGATGAAGATGAATGTGAGAAACTACCTTCTTATCCTTCCATAATTTCTTCTCCGTGGTCAAAGTTGCGAGCATCTTGTCAATTCCCAGCAACGTATCATCCAAATCCAGTTGTGCGAGTACTGCACGCATATTAACCTGCCATAGTGATACCAGTTGTTGTAAACAAAGCCGATACCAGAATAAATTTGATATCACACTTGTTGAAACCCAACCATCGGAATGAATTATTGAAATTATATGGCACAATAATGAAGAATTTGATCAAGAGCAAAAGAATAAAAGAAGACAAGAATAGGTAGAGGAATTAAGAAATTTTATTGACTCAAAAATGATGGAAAATAAATAAAATCACAATGGATCCTATAATTATAGTAATCTATTTTCTCACACCATAGAATTGTATAGAATAGCCTAATATTTATTAGGAACCTATAGGGGATGTCCAAACCCTCCTAGTAGAGTTGTTGATGAAGTAGGATACCAAAAAATCGAGTCCGAAACAAATTCTAACTCCCAATGGCCTTCCAAAATAGAATTTCAACTTGATATAGGATTCCAATAACATTTCAAAGTGAATTCTTCTTGACGTGCACTTTAATTAGAACTTCAAACAAGGAATTCGGGTTACACCCAAATTCTAATAGTTTCACAACATAACAATGGGAATAAGCCATGTGTTTATATTATTAAAACACAAAAAAGTAGAGATGTTTCGAAGAATTAATGTCTAAGTACTTCTTGAAAGCTAGCTTAAAACTTTAGTGCAACAACCTCCAAAGAGCAAATCAACCACCAAATCCCATTAACGTTTTCCTTGGACAATCTACATGACAAAAAATTATACAAGTGATGAGCTCATATTCTTAATTGTTGAATGTAAATATAAATAAAAAATGAGTCCACTCTCTAACAAGTTAAGCTTTTAGATGAGATGATTAACTTGGTATTAGAGCAAGTGTTCAAGTCAAGCTGCCATCCATGTCTAAAAGTTATGCACTTGTTAATCCTCTGATGAAAAATGAATTCGACTTTCACATGAGGGTGTTTGTTGAAGACACAATTCAAATGAATATATATGTCATTTCTTCAACAACTTAAACTTTTATATGAGGTGGTTAATATTAATAAAAAGTAAAATGTTGTATAAATCCTACATTACTTCATTTAAAACAATATTAACAACTTAAATTTTTAGATTATATACTTCAATTTTTAAGATATTGAATATGTTGGAATAATTCTATTATGTGGGCTTCCATTTGATTGCAATTTTTTACGGGTAAGATGTATGGTTTGTAATAATACTGTGATTAGGCCCAATATGTTAGTAATCACTTGGGTCGTTGTAACCTTATCGGCTATATTATTATAAGTGAAAATTACATAAAACCAGACATTTAAGTTTTCAAATTAAAAAATCAGGTCTAAGATTTATTTAATAAAAAATCAGATATTAATTGAATTAATAATTAAAACCCTAATTAAACCTAAATCATTTCAACAACCCGTCTCACTCCTTTCTCCCTCCAAGCACACCCGTCTTCTCCTCTCTCAATAGTAGCGGCGCCGCCCTGGAACAGAACCGCCTGCACGACGGCATCACCACCGAGAGTTGACGCTGTGAGCGGCTTCTGAGAGTGTCGCGTATAGTGGTGATAACGCTGCGATGGCGAGGCTTATCTTCACGCACAGCGGCGCTCTGTTCGCTCGAATCTAAGTCGACTAGCTAGCGATTTTTATCCCAAAAGATGGTGGTGGTTGAGAATGGCGAAGCTACTAAGAATGGCTTTTGGTTTCCAATCTGCCTTCTCTATCTCCTCTATCTTCAACACCACCGCAGTTTTGGTTGTTGTGGTGGTGCAAACGCCGCGTTTTGGTTGTGGTGGTGGTGCAGGCGCCAAGTTTTTTTTGTTGTGGTGATGGTGTTGTGTCGGCGACGGCTATTTTTGTTGGTGGTGCCGGCATGCACAGAGAAGCCGTGTACAATGACTGCACAAATCGGCGGTGGTGGTTGTTCATCTCACTACACGCGGCTTCTCCGTGCTTGATCGACAGTGGTGGTTGTTGGCAGTGGTGATTTGGGTGGTGTTGGTGAGGTTGTGTGGTGATGGTGATGTGGTGGATCTAGGTAGGACGTGCGGCGATGGTGATGGTAGTGGCATGGTCGTGTTGGCAGTGGTGACTCTAGATTGGGCTGGGGGTACTGCTCTGGGTGTTTATAGTTGTTAATGGTGGCGGCGACGACGGTGATATTGAGGTGGTGGTGAACCATTAAATAGTTAATATGCGAGTGGTTGGTGGTAGAGGCCGTTGTTCGTAGATTAGATTTAGGAGTTGGGAACTTTTTTCATATCGATGACGTGAGATGGTGCGTGCTGTGGGTGCAGTGGTGGTGGCATTGTTGGTGTGCGGTGGTGTTTACTTGATGTGGTGTGTGGTGGGTTGATAATGGTGGTGGCTGTCGACTGTGGTGCAGGTGGAGGATCTGGTGATTTTGGTTTTCTGTGACTAAAAATATAATTTATGACCTTAAAATTCTATAATCTGTGACCAACCATTTTGTTATTTGTTAATGGTGATGGTGGTTGTTGTTGGTGTTATTATTGGGAATGGTTGTGACTGTGGCAGTGGCGACGGTATGGGACGAAGTGTCTGTGATCAACTATTTGGTCGATCTGTAACCTGTGACCAAGTATTGTTGGGCGTTGGGATTGGAGCACGAGTATTTGGGTGTTTGTGACCAACTATACGGTTCTCTGTGACCAACTATTAAATCGTGACCTTAAGATTCGATAATCTGTAACCAACTAATTTGGAAATACGTGACTTTTGTTATCTATAATTTTTTGAACTTGTAACCAATTCAAAATATGTGACATATAGTTTTGTTCATTAGTGACCATTAAAGTCAATTGTGACTCATAAATATGATATGTGACCAAAAAACAAACGATCTGTGACCAACAAATTTGGAAATATGTGACATCTGTTATCTAATTTTTTTTTTTTAACTTGTGACCAAATTAAAAATCTATGACATATACTTTTTTTTATCAATAACAAGCAAAAATCTATGACCTATACTCGTCGGAATCGAACTGGTCGCCGAAATTAAGTGGCGCCGGAGTAGTCACCGTCGCCAGAAAGTCACCGAAACAGTTACCGGCCGCCGGATCAGTGGGGGTGGTGGAGGTGGGGTGAGGTGGGTTAATTATATTATATTACAATTAACCCTAATTAGGCTTAGAGTTGGTAATGAGCCGACTTTATGATTTCCTATGTAATGGCTAGATCCCCTCTCATCTCCATGTTGTTTTTGGCTTTGGCTTGCCCTATTGACGTCCGATTATTTTGAGAAGCAAATAGAGGAAAATCTAGTTGGTAATATTCATACATAACAATGGCTTTCACATATATGATTTTCAGACTATCAATAATTATGTGATTCTTGTTGTTAGCATGATTACTATGAAATTTATCAACAATTAATATCAGAGGCCATGCTAAGATTAGAATTTTTTAAAGAAAAATTAAATTTTTTTTATAGTTACTGTCTGCTCTCTCTCACGCACACAACGCCAAATCAAAACTAAACCCACGCTACTGTATGAATTTTCACTTATTAATGAACACTGAACGTGTTTAAAATCTGCCCACGCACCAAAATCAGCCATGAATGTTTATATTATCACCAAAATTAAAAGCAAAAACCGTATGTGTATAAATTGATGAGGTAAGAAGCTCGCAGATGACTATGGTGAGATCCTCGCTGAGTTCTTCTAGCACTTGCTTTACTAAAAGTGGGAAAACTGGATCAGATTATCCAAAGTCCCAATTCCTCTGTCTCCTCTCACTGGTGAATATCTGTGTGTATATATATGTTTGTATGTATAATTTTCTCTAGGCTGCTGTGTGCTCTCTCTGGCGTATACTGACCGTCTGCTGTTTGTATAATTAATTCAATACCCTCCCCATCTGTGTGTATGTGTATTGAGGCCGTGGGTGTAATAATTGTAATGACATCTGGATTTTGGCTTGTTTTTGTGGATGAATGTCTAGAGTGGGAGGAGAAGCGGCTGCCTCGTTGGGGAAGCAGCCGACTGCTATCTGCAGCAGCGTCGCACTCTGCATACGCTGCTGCAGATGCAGCAGCTGCTGCGACGCTGCTCCTGCAGCTCACGGCTGGCCGAGGAAAAAAAAAAAAAAAAAAAGGGCAGCCGTGAGCTGCGTAGAGACGGGTTTTCTGGACCGACCGCCACAAAAAGGAAAAGGCTAGGGTTTTGCCAAAGAGTTTTGGATTGATTTGGGGACGGGCTTATCTGCAATTTCCGAATCTTTGGGGGTTTTGCTTGCAATTTTGACAAAGGACCAATTTGGAAATTTTAAACAAAAGGGACCTATTCTGTAATTTCTATATTTTGATGCCCTTTTAATAATTTTAATTTTAGGGTCAATTTTGCAATTTTAAAATGAAGGACCTAACCTGTAATTTTTAAATTGTAAGGTTCCTTTTAATAATTTTAAATCTAGGGTCACTTTGGAAATTTTAAAGAAAATGACATATTTTGTAATTTGAGGCCATTTTCATAATTTAATTTAGGATCAATTTTGCAATCTTGAAATATTGAATTTGAATTTATGAAATAGGATTTTTAAATTTGATCCACTTATATTTCAATTTTGACCTAAAATTAAAATTATATTTGAAATTGACGACTTTATACTTTGTTGAAATAATTAAATGTTATCATCGATCATCCATTTAAATTTCATTTTCATGTATTGAGATTTAAGTTGCCAATTTCATCTCATAATTGCCCATAAATCTCTCTTTTCGTCGGTTAATGATTATGATTATGATGCGTGATTATTGTTATAGAATTTTCGTGGACTTCAAGTCCGTCTTAGTGTTCTCGTTAAAAGAAATATTTTGAAATAAAAGTGAGTGGTAGTTTCCAAAGTGGCACACTCATTTTTATTTATGTGGTAATTTTGAATTATTACATATGATATCTTGCCCAAAGGTATTATTATATGTGATTTTTGGAAATTGGTATTAGACGGTTAACGAGTTTACTTGGTCTAGAATTCTCCTTCTGCCCAAAGGTGTTGGTGTTTTTCAAAACCATTATGTTTTGTTAACTAACTCGATTATGTGTTTTAAGAGTACCTTCCAGCGTGTTTTGACTTTACTTACAGATCATCTAATTAGTAGCCCATATTAATTAGATGAATATGTTATCATCTATTGTCTGGATGCATTATGTTTGGATGATATTAAATATGTATTTTTTGTTTCCACAGTATTAAATGCCTCAACTCTTTCGAGTCAATTCTCTGCTATTGAAACTTTGACTGGGAATAATTATATGAGATTGAAATGAGATGTAGAAATAGCACTTGGTCTTTTGGAGTTGGATTTTGCAATGGAGAAGCAGCTTTCGAAACCCACAGATGAAAGCGATCCTATATATGTAGCCGAGTATGAAAAGTGGGAAAGGGTTAATAGACTTTGTTTGAAAATTATTAAGCGCTCCATTTCCGATTCCATTATGGGTGCTATTTCGGATAATGAAAATGCTAAAGCTTTTGTGGATGTCATAGGAGTGAGATTTGTTAAGTCTGATAAAGCTGAAACTAGGGGTAAGTGTGGGTTGGGTTGGGTCGATTTTTGCCCCAACCCAACATTATCTGTTTATTCGAAATTCAACCCAACCCAATTATGTGTCGCTCGGGTTGGGTTGGTCGGTTTGAGATAAGCTTATTGCATAAAAATTAAAATTATCCAATTTTTTGATATAAAATAACATTAATATAATTATCCGATGTCAATAAACTTGAAAAATAAAATAGTACAATCCTTCAAAATACAATAAGTTCTTGAACTGGGAGTCTAATATATTTCTATTGTAGAATCTGCCTACCTTAATCAAGCTGGATATTCTTATCCATATAATTTGGGACCTTCCAAATAGGTTATTTGTCAATCAATTAGACTCTTCTAAATTGAATACTCTAAGAGCTTCTGTTGAGCACTCTTAGTGTAAAATCTCATTTACTTTATATTTCAAGGTTAAAATACATTAATTTCGAACAGAATGAGGGAAAAGGAAATCCATGTTCAAACGAAAAGGAAAAACTAAAATCCAAATCAAATGCCAGTATCCTTGATTTTAAATCACAAAATCAATTCACACGCAGAGTTGTGTGCATATCTCAATTTCACATTTTCTATAATTTGTTGAATCAACTGTAGGCTCAGATATGTGAAATCAAGACAAGGCTAAACCGCCATTGCTACTAACAAACAGTTGCCACAACAAGAGAGAAAATATAAAAAATGGAGAAAATAGAAAAACATTTTTCCATTTCTTTTACCTTTCTTCTCTTGTAGACCTTCTGTTGGTTGCCAGCCAAGATACGGCAAGCTCATGGTCTTAATTTTTGTTTTTCTTTGAAAAATCATCACAATCTCCCATTTTTGTTGAGTGGAAATTCCACAAATATGATCACTTTAGAGAGAGAGAGATGGTCGTCCATTGAGCGCGCACACAGAGTTCGACCGTTCATTGAGCGCACGCACAAACAGTGAAACAGAGACGGAGAGAGGAGAAGAGCATTGTGTGTCTGTGGGCTGTGGCTGTGTTAGGCTTTAGGGTTTTGTTCGTTTCCCCCTTTTTTTAAAAAAAAAATTGGTTTCGAGTCGGGTTCTATCGGGTTTGGGTCGCTAACCCATGACCCGATACAACCCAACCCAAAACCCAAAAATTTAACTCGAAATGTGCCCAAATAATTCAAAAAATCAACCCAAACCGGTCGGTTTAGTCGGGTTGGTTTGGGTTTTGCCCACCCTTAGCTGAAACTGGAGATCTGATGAATAAACTAATGAATATGAGATATGATGGTATAAGTGGTGTGAGGGAGCACGTTATGAAGATGATAAATATATCTTCTAAATTAAAGGTTCTTAAAATTCTCATTGCTTAGCCTTTTCTAGTCTATCATTGTAAAGGGTTGGATTGTACCATAAGTCAATCAACATAGTGAAAAAGGCCTTGCTCGTGTCGGATAGCTTGGTAACGAGAGACGTAGATCGTTGCATTGGATCGAACATCCATAACTATATCATTTGCGTTCTCTATCCCTTTTACTTAACGCTTTTACTTTATGAAATGATATTGTCTCACTTCTTTGCTAACTTGTATTTAGTTATCTTCGTTTATTTGCACTTATTATTTGATTGGTCTACTTGTTTAAACTAGCTTACGTTTATTAATTTATCAACGTGTTTTTAACTTACGTGATTTTTGACACGACGCGTCCCAGATCATCCTAATGGACTTGAAACGAGATGTGCGCCAATGGTAGATGCTGACTAGATACCAAATCCACCACCAAGGCTAACTATAAGCTACTACAAAATATGCGCAAGAGTCAAATGTTAATGAAAAACATAGTACGATGGCTCAAATTAAATATTTTGTGCTCTACCAAAATGCATGACATCGTGTGGCTATAAGTCTGAAATCATCTGGCTCCTCAAGCTATCAAGAACCAATACTACCAATAAAAAAATTTGTGGAAAAATACATGAGCTAATAGCTCAATGGAGAAGTTCAAGAATAATTACACCTTTTCATTTACGCATTTTTATCAACATCAAGTTTACATCATTTAAGAGTCCATAATATCAAAACATATAATAATAATAATAATAATAATAATAATAATAATAGTAATAATAAAGTGAGACATCTCATAACAATGAAAAATATCATCTAATAATCATGACATAATCATCAACTCAAATCCATATCATCGTCTCGTCCCATCACATGTGACCAATCAAAAATGTACCCTCTGACTAAAATCTATAATCCACCCATTGGGCTATATACTTTCATCATGGCCCTTAGGCCCCTCCGTAAATGAAAGTGGGTCTCAAAGATCTCTCATAATCAATACTAGAACACGGCCAAGACCACTCAGTGAACTATATGTACACGGTCAGACCCCTTCATCCACAGTTAAGACCCCTCAGTGTAGTATAGAACATGGTCAAGGACACTCTGTGAACTAGAATAAGTATATAATCATGGGCACTTTTCTGGTTGATCTCAATATCACATATGTCTCACATTCCAATCCACAAATAATCAATACACAATCTTTAAAATTTCACACAGATTATAATGAAGGAATATTTCTAAATTAATCATGTAATTGGACAAATAATTCACATAGTTGCATAAAATGTATAATAATATAATTAATTAACAATACCTGAAAAATATTTAAGTTTTTTTCCACTCACAAAGCTATGTATGTAACAATCAACTTGGTTGGTAGACTATCCTGTTCTTCGTGTTACCGCCTGAGACATAATAACAACTGAATCATTACTCACTTCTATCCGAATTAATAATTGATTGTAATTAGCAAAGTAACTAGTTTCACTTCTCCCTCCTTTCCATTGTATGACCGATCCAAAATATTACCAATAGAAATTAAATTATCAATGTTGTTTCCTCCATTTCAAAATACATAAATACTCCTGCCCTTATATTCTTTAGTGCTACAACTCAATTTCTTCATTTGTTTTGGTGCCACAATGGTACATGTTTCTCTAAGTTGTCATTCCTTCACCATTCCCAGTTTCTAACTCATTGGAGTAATTAAATCCAGTTTCTGGTTCACACTATTATATTATTCAAATCTAATTAATCACACACAAACTCATTTCCTGAATTTCAATATTTTCTATTCCATTTTCATGTTTAATTCCTCTCCCTAATTGACGACATATATTCTGCCCCCTTTCTTTTTATTGAGCATAAGCTATCCCGTTTCTCTTATCTCTAGAATTAATAGATAGCACCTAATATAGCCCCAAAAGTTAAGCTAAAGACAAAGTTGATGATTCTTAGTTCATTATAAGCATACCACAATTAATTCATGAAATCATTTTCTGGTCTTACCTGATGAAGTACCAAACATAGACTCAATTCCAGCAATAGGAAAACTATGTCCCAGCTTAACTTTCCTCTTCTTTCTCTTTTTCTATGTTTTTTTTCCTTTTCTTCTTCCCTTTCTCTTCATTTTTTTGGCTAACTCTCGTATCTCTCTCTATCTTTGTTCACTCTCCCTCCTTCCCCAAAACTTGGAGGATATACGTGTGAATTGCCTGTTGAAAATGCCATAATTCCACTTTGGCCCATGACCAATAAATAGCATTAAAAAAAAAACTAATTTTAAAATCTAAAAGGCAAAAATGCCCCTCATTGGAAGGAGAAGAAAAATCTTTATCGTCCAAACGTGAAAATCGTCCAAAAAACTTCCAAAAACTGACCAAACAATTCACAAAAACCGACCACTTTGAAAGAGGAATCCAGCCACCCACTGACAAAGAACATTACCGACGCCGGCCACCCACTGATTGTCAACCAAGGTTATTTTTTTTTGCATTTCACAACCTTTTTTTTACACACATAGTGTTGCAATTATTTTCACTTTTTTTTTTTTTTTTTGTGTTTATTGAATCATATATGCGTAGATCTGCTTGAGTGTTAGTCATAGGAGTGAAAATTTGGTATTTTAGGGTGTGTTTGGCTCATTTTTGAGCTGTATATCGCCGAAAATGGCGATTTTTAGCCCTTTTTGGCGATAAAATCCGGCTGCAAATAGCCGGGCACGATAACGGCGGTTTACAGTCGGTTTAGAAGTCAGCCCGACTTTTAACAGCCGGGTCAGATCGACTGTTAACAGTCGGTTCGACTTCGGAACCGGCTGTAAACCGCCAGGTCAGATCGGCTGTTAAACGCCTGTTCGACTTCTAAATAGCTTTTAACAGCCGATCTGACCCGACGGTTAAAAGTCGGTTCTCAATTAAATAATCTGGGCCGGCCCAGGCCATTAACGACAGCCGACCCGCTTAATTTTTTTTATAATTTAATAAATTCATATTAAATAAATATTTTACATAATATAAAAAAAGGCTTACAATTAAATATTAAATATTAATTTTAATTTGATAATTAATAATCTAATGAAATAAATAATTGTAACTGTTAAATATTATATTTTAACAAATTAGAAACTTCTTATTTTTTCCTTTAAATTTTTTTGAAAATATAATAAATCAAATATTAAATAAAAGTTATATAATTAAATATTTTACACATTTCATTACAATTTATATATTTAATAAATAATTTAATAAATTGAATATTAAATAAAAATTTATATAATTTTATATTTTACGTAATTTAATCAATCGAATATTAAATAGATATTTGTAGAATTAAATAAAATTATATGATTAAATAATTAATTTTAATTTTGTTTTGATAATATAATAAAATCATAATTTTAATATTAATATGATAATTAATAGTGCAATGAAATAAATAATTGTAATTGTTATATATTATATTTTAACGAATTAGCAACTTCTTATTTTTCCCTTTAATTCTTTTTCATAAATGAAAAAATAAAATATTAAATAAATATTTAACATTATATAATAAATTGAAAATTAAATAAAAATTTATATAATTTTATATTTTACGTAATTTAATAACTTGGATATTAAATAGATATTTATAGAATTAAATATTTTACGTAGCCGATTAAAATTTTTATAATTAAATAATTAATTTTAATTTGATAATTAATAATATAATTACATAAATAATTGTAATTATTAAATATTATATTATCACAAATTAGCTTACGTAATTGAATAATATTTACTTACTGAAAATTTTTACGTAATGACATAAAATTCTATTTTCCTTTTAGCAAATTCTTTTTTCCTTTCATTTTTTAATTTAATTATTTCTTTTGTGTAGTTGTTACAATTCGGTTCACTTCATTTCCTGAGATTATACTATATTTCATTATCTTATGTTTGAAGTGCCGATAGTTAAAAAAAAAAATTTTAAAAATTTTGCAGTATGGAGTATCACTTGGACTTGACATTGAGACAAATTCCGGGCAAGGCTACCTGGAACGGTAACTTCGGCAGTTACACTACCGTGTTGGAGTTGCTCGATGAGCAGCATGCAGATATGCTTCGTCGTTCATTTATTTGGCCCATGTACGAGTTGAGAGATGTAAAGTTCTCCGGGTAGATCTTCGATGTACTACTGTGTCGATTGCTTAGTCTAGTCGACGGTGATGCCCTCCACTTCGATCTTGGGGGCAAGGTCGTGAGTTTTTCCTTGTTTGATTTTGTTCTCATCACAGGACTGGAGATTACGGGGGTGATGATGCAGCTCGTACTAATACTCAGAGAGGCAGATTGCATGACACTTACTTTGAGGGACATGGGACGGTGTTGCTGTCGGCTCTGATGGACACGATCACGAGGTGTGACCATATGTTGGATATACTAAAGCTCGGCCTCGTCTATATCCTTGAGAGCTTGTTGCGATGTCACCATCGGAGAACTGGGATTGACCTATTCCATCTGCAGATCGTCAACGATCCTGATGTCTTCAACAAATATCCATGGGACCGGAGATGTTTTGAGGACACGGTGCACGTCTTCACCAGATCACACTCGAGGCCAAAGGGGACCATGCATAAATACGATACATACGGATTATCCCTTGCCGTGTAGGTAAATGTTTGACATACTTTATTATAATATTGTTTACAATAAATATGAATATAATAATTGTATATGTTGCAGATCTTGGCGTACGAGACGGTCCCCCTCCTAGGTACCCAGTTTGCGAAGCGAGGGGAGACACGCTGCCCTCAGATGCATCATTGGCGAGCATCCTGAGCACAGAGATGTCCGACTAGCAAAAAGCTATCAGCTCTCCTCGACGATCCTCACGTTAGATAATACATTTGCGATTTATATTGTGTGTGGCTCCAAAATATGATGATGTGATCATTAACGAGTCCAAATGTTGTTATGCCAGATTCGAGTCATAACGCAGTTGATGTCGTCGACAGAAGATGAGGGTCATGGATATGTGCGTGAATTGATCGCTCCGCACAATGAAGCAGACCGGAATGAGGTACGTGAATTGAATATAATTTGTTTGAATGCGTTAATCGATTTTCATTAAATACAATAATTTTTGATGTTCCAATCCGTGTAGGAGGGCGGTCCAAGGGCTTCACCACCGCAGCCACCTCCGAGGGCTTCACCGCCGCCGTCGCCACCTCCGATGGCTTCACTGTCGTTGTCATAGAGAACTCATCGCCCTCATGGGCATCAGCACCACCGAGCGCTTATTCCCCACTGTGGGCATCACCGCCGTCGATCAGGTCACCTTCTCCATCGTCCACTGATCTGTACGACCGCCTGACAATATTTATAGCAGGTCAGATGGACGAGATGCACTGAGAGTTTAGGGGATAGGTCGAGGATTCATCTAATGACGTTGGAGTTTTACGTCGCCATGTGGTAGAGCTTCAGGATGAAATCGCTGCCCTTCGAGGCGATATAATAGGCATGAGACGGGGTGATGGACATGATGATGGAGGCAATCATTTCTAGGCGAATCATGCTACGTTGGCTTCATTTTTTATGTCCCCGGAGGAGGGTAGGACAAAGGTAGTTTCCTTTAAGGAGGGTAGGATGGAGACCTCAAATGAGGGGAGGATCGAAGTAACGACCCTAGAGGAGGTGGTGGTGGTGGGGAGGACAGAAACAGTAGCCTCGGAGGAGGGTAGGATGGAGGAGGTGGAGGTGGAGGTGTTGGGGAGCTGGGAGGATGTGGTCCCTTAGGTGGAGGACGAGCGTATGCCTGACGTAGCTGTGGGAAAAAGACATGTCGTTGACGCCTCAGAGCAGGTGGTCGGCAATAGGGTCAGGTTGCCTTCACAGTAAGTCGTTTCTCACTTCACAGCTGAGACAAAGAGGAGGACGTTCGTTACTGGGATGTACCCCAATATGTTTCGTGAGGTGGACGCAGCTAAATGGAAAGCGTTCGAGATGGAGTCGAGGATAATTATGCCCCGATAAGTATTTTAGAATTTAAATGAATCACCATACCATTGACGTGGAGATTGTTTTTGCTGACTCCACGATGTATGTGTACGACTCCGACCATTCATGTATGACACAAGGCCAACTCGAGCAGCAGTTGGAACTACTGGCTATGATCATTCCGTTGATGGCTGCTCGAGCAAGTGTTATTGTTAATGACACGCTAGCCATCGTGCGGGACCAGACGACGGTGAGATAGTCGAAATCGTAAATATTTATATTTTATTTTGTACTTGCAAGCTTAGTTTTTTATCTGACACGTTTTCGAACTAACACATTTATTATTCAATTATAGGGGTGATTAAGGCATTTTTGCAATAAAGTACATCGAATTTTTTAGTATATGACATAAGGTTGATGGAATCAACCAAGCATGGATACAAATTTGGAGGAATAAATTAGCATGCAATTTGTACGAATTCGAGTGTGATCCGTAAACGTTATACATTTAATTGTTGATTTATTTATTTAATACTTGTAAATATTGTAAAAATTGTACATTGAATTGAATTGAGTAACTCTTTTATTTATGTATGAAATAACTATTACTATTGTATACTTAATCAAATTAGCAAATTAAATTTATATAATTAAATATTGTTCATTTAACTGTTACTATTGTATACTTAATCAAATTAGCAAATTAAATTTATATAATTAAATATTGTTCATTTAACAGCAATACCATTACATACTCGACTAATTGTCATCTAGGGAAATTTGACTCATACAAGTTTGACGAGTATGGCCGACTGCTCTACATCTGCCGCATCGACGCGATTGAGAAAACTCTCCAGTAGAGGATATTCTAGAAGTTCATGGACACCCAAGGCGACGCGGTTCAGTTACTGGTGGCGACAAACTATTAAGTGGGAAAATATGGTCGGGAACTTCCCAATCAAATTCGTTCGATAAAGGAAATATAGTCTCAGCATATGCAGTTCTCCAATACTCACCCGTGTAATAATGAGAGCATAATATTCTCGCTGCAAAGCCTCTGTTCATAGATATCACGACTACATGCTCACATGGAAAACTCTCCAACTAAAATCGAGTACAAGTTCATATGTGTTCAGTCAGGTCCACAATGTATACCAGATGACGTGCACATTGTATAGAGAAACGCGACTCATCCAGTGGTTCTACAATCAACCTCCTCGCAACCTCTGCGGCCTTGAACAATTTATCCTCTTGAGCCAGGGCTAGCCAGCTCGAGCAGTTCTGTGATTCCTCACGTCGGTCGTGAAACCACTGCTACAGTTTCGTACGGACGTCCTCAATCAATGCGAGAATTGGAACTCTCGATCCTTCTTGAACAATGCATTCAGAGACTCTATGTTATTTGACGTCATCAAGTTGTACTGACGTCCTGGAAAATATGATCATGCCCAATGTTCTATCCCCATTTTTGTAAGATAATCCCATGGCGATATCAACTTATTTCTTATCTTGACCAAACACTTATTACATTCCTTGCAACCGTAAGCTTCAGCCGCCCTCCTAAACAATGAAATGATGTATTGGCCTCGGTATCTTGTCTTTAGATTACCTTGTATATGGTACATGCAGAACCCATGATGTGCCACGGGGAAAACTTCAGTGATAGCATTTATTAGAGACTGACTCCAATCAGTTACGAAGGCAAGATGAGGGACTTCCCCGAATGCAAGTGGGTAAATCTGAATGTTGGTATCTTGACATGTAGAAATAATCAACTTGCCCCTGTATCTCGATTTCAGAGTTGTACCGTCAACTAAAATTACCGATCGCATCGCATTTGTAAATCCTCTATTGCATTGTCCAAGAGCCATGAACAAATACTTCAAACAATTCTCGCCCTCCGTCTCAATGAAAAAAGTGGAACCATGATTAGTTGTCCCCAAATTATGGCAATATCTGGCCAATTTAGCATAACTCTCCTCGATCGAGCCCATTAAATCCTCCAACATACATTCTTTGGCCTTCAAAGCCTTCTGGTAGCTCATGACCACTCCGTACTATCGTCGAACATTGTTAATGATGCCTGAAGGTCTATGATCGTCCGTGGGTTCTGATACTTGTGCATTATCTATTGTCCAATAAACCATGATCGAGCTTGTCTGTGATCGTTTTGACGAATCCCCAATTCACAAGTATGTTCCCGTATATACTTGCGAACTACAAAATTCTCATTTCGTATCCATCTTAGTCCCTCACAACCGCCAACGACAACCGTCGTCAATGTAAACAAGTGTCAACAAGGTCTACTCATCCTCATTTCTAAATTCATTTACATTCTCGCTATCTTGAACTACCGATTGAATTATGTGCGTCTTAGTGATGTCACGATGATGAACAATTGTCTCGGGAATATTAGTGTCATCCTCGCGAGCTATCTCCAGTATCATTTGATTGTCATCAGCTCCATCTGAATGTTCATTTCTATCTTCTACGTCGTCCTTCATCACCAAAGTCACGCAAATTGGTGTCATTTGCTTTTTATTCAAATCAAACAGATAACTCATGTCAATATCAGATGTAACCTTTGCAGGTGAAATTGAAAATGGAAAATGCACTTGGAATTGATATCTCAGTACCATATTGTATAGAGATAAATCGACGTTTAGCTTGTTCTGCATATCATGGTACAGTCCGTCGTACGATGTAGTCTCTGTTATATGTGTAGGCATATTACTTTGTTCGTCACTTGTCCATTTCCATGTCCATCGATTATTTTCATCCAATTCAAAATCACCAAAGTAACAAATCGGGAGTATAATCCTCATATCTATGGCATGGAAAAACCGAATTTGTAAATATTCAATCAAATATAAACTTATTAAAAAACAAAATAGCACCTAACAGTCGGCTAAACAGCCAACATTTTTGGCTGTTAACAGCCCATTTCTCGACTGTTAACAACCTAAAAATCGACTATTAATAGCTAAATGTTGGCTTTTACTATTTTTTAGCTGTTACTTTTCGTCATTTTTTGTAACAGCCGTTAAGGCAAACCAATCGAAAAGTTATGCAGATGAATTCTTTTCCCATTATACTTAAAAAAAATTATCTGTCAACTCCTATGTCGAATCTTAATTTATCAAGTAAAAACATACACATATTTAATGAAAACGAAATTAAACATACGTAAATATACTTACCGATTCGAAGTAATTGACCGAAAACAATTTTTTTCTTCAGCTATCGATATTTTTGAGATTCTCACAGTGTAGAAGATGAGAGAGTTTTTATCTGTGTTTGAGCTGATTTTGTAATGTTATGTAGGGAGTATTTGGTTTTTATTTGTTAACTAAAAGGGTAGTGTTGTCTTTTTAACAAAATCATATTTTGTAATTGTGTTATTCACTTAAGGGCATTTTCATCTTTTGGACACCATTAGGCCATTTTGAAGTTATTCACTTGTGAAAAAGTCAAAAACCAATTATGAGCCTTTGACCAGGCCATTTTTAAAGTTACCCCTAAAACTTGAGAAAACAAATGGATATGTACAAAGTTAAATTGGATAACTATAGCAAAATTACAAGTCAAGTACCCGATCTTCTTACAATATTGCATTTAGTCATTTCATTTCCAATAATATAAACTAAATCCTTAGATTCATTTATATATCATTTATAGCCCTTCAAAAATTAGAAATTACCAATTAGACCCCCATGAAAATTATTTATTCAACTTAGTTCTTATTTGGCTTTAGCTTTGGCTTTGACTTGTTCAATTACTTGACTTTGACTAAATAATTTCTTGACTTTGACTATAAATAAGTAGGATGTAACAATTTTAGTTAATTATTCGAAAAAGTTTTAAAAACCAAATCACCCCCTCTTGATTAGCCAATCTTGGGCTTTCAATTGATATCAGAGCAAGGTGCTCGGTTTTAAAGATTTCACAATCTTGAGTAATAGATAACCATATTTTTCAAAATCTTAAGGGGTATTTTACAAATCATCTTCTTTTATTTGATGGTACTCATTATAACTATTGGAATGCTAGAATGACAATATTTATTCAATCAATAGATTATAATATTTGGGAAGTTATTGAATTTGGTCACTATGTGCCTAAAAAGGTTATTAAATAAAATGGTAAACCGGATCAAATAATTGTTAAACCTAGAGAGGAATATAACAAAGATGATAAAAGAAAATTGTCTTTAAATACTAGAGCCAAAAATATACTTTATTGTGCTTTAGATAGAAATGAATTTAATCATATTAGTACATGTGATTCGGCTTATGATATTTGGCATTCTTTAGAAATTACTCATGTTGGAACTAGCAAAGTGAAAGAAACTAAGATAAATCTCTTAGTTAAAGATTTTGAAAATTTCTTCATGAAAGAGAATGAACATATTGTCAACATAATTACTCGCTTCCCCGATATTGTTAATAGCCTCAAAGGCTTTGATCGTAAACTTACTAATAGTGAGCTTGTAAGTAAAATTCTTAGGTGTCTCTCGGAAGAATGGAGCCCATTGAGAATGTTGATAGAAAATAACAAAGATATTAATACATAACCATTGTAAGAGTTCTATGAAACATTGATAACATATGAGCTAAATCGCACTAAGACAAATGAGAAAACGTTGAAAAGCAAACAAGAGGAAAGACGCCAAGTTGCTTTTAAATCTGTTATTGATGAAGGCACTTCAAGCGAAAATATGAATAATGGAAAACTTGATGATCTTGTTCTTCTTGTCAAGAAATGGAAAGGTTTTAGCAAAAATCATCGATTCCAAAAGAAAGAAGAAAAGGGCGAAGAAAAGAATATATTTATAAAAAAGAAAGCCCTTCAATCAATATGGGATGAGAGTGATGATGACCACCATGAAGAATATGGAAGTCAAGAGGAAATTGCCAACATGTGTTTCATGGCTATTGATGATAAGGTAAATTCCAATTGTTTATATGATGAATTATCTACCTCTTATGATGAAATTCTTGAAGAATTTGAAAAACTTGCTTTAAATCATTCCATCCTCAAAAAGAAAAATTGTTTATTGGAAATTAAGGTAAATGAACTTTTAAAAATTCAAAATGATTTTGAAAAATATAAAGTCGATTATGATTCTTTAATTAAGGAGAATTCTTCTTTAAAAGAAAAGATTTTAGATTTGACTCAAATTAATCAAAAATTTACTCAAGGTAAGAAAAAATTTGATTTAATACTTGGTGAACAAAAATGTGTTTTTGATAAAGGAGGAATTGGATATAAACCATCTTTGAAACAAAAATCTTTAGAAAATATGTTTGTTAAAGCTTCCACTTCCTATATTTCAAATGTTACATGTAATTTTTGCAATAAAAATGGACATGTAGCTTTTTATTGTTCTTTCAAAAAGAGACTACATTTTGAAAGCAAATACAAGTGGATTCCAAAGTCCACAAACACTAACAATCAAGGACTCAAAGTTGTATGGGTACCAAAGAACAAAACTTGAATTATTTTTTGTAGGTACCAAAGAAAATAAAGAGCAAATGAACCTTGAATAATGGATGCCCAAAGCACTTTACCGGAAATCAAGCATTATTGTCAAGTTTAAAAATAAAAGATGGAGGTCATGATACTTTTGAAGATAAGGCCAAAGAAAAGATCATTGACATTGAAATTATTGGATCGAAAACTCATTTCGAACGAATGAATATTCAAGACAAAAATAAGGAAGATCCAAGAAATGAATACTCATAGGGCCCATCAATCAAAATGGACAAAGATGATCAAGGTACTTCCATAAATATAACAAAATATCGAGGTATGATTAGATTTCTTCTTTACTTAATTGCAAGTAAACTCGATATTATGTTTGGCGTGTGATTATGTACTTGATTTCAACCTAATAATCAAGAATCACACTTTAGTGCCATAAAACGAATTTTTAGATATCTTAGTGGCATTAAGATATTACGTCTATGATATTCTAAACGCACTCAAATGTGGAATATTGTATTAAAATTTGTGAATAAGGGAAATCAATTGGCCGATATTCTCATTAAAAATCTAACACTTAATAGATTTTCATTCTAAGAGGTTTGGGAATTATCGATGAATTTGAAGTATGTGACTAATTTGGATTCATACTAAATGTTCTCGTATGATTCTACGTGCATAATTGGTTGGAATTTATATAAATTTTATTCAAATGATTTTGCTTTTGTCGTTTGCATCAATTATACTTTGATTAATATTTTCCTATAAAGTGATGCTTATTCTTTTCTCAAATTTGTATACATTCAGCATCTTGTGCTTAATTGAGGGGGAATATATCATTCTCTTATGGTTGATTTAAAGTTTTGATCTTATATACAATAATATTCCTCTTATATGTGTCATCATTTTGCTTATGCTAGGAGGAGAAATTGAGTAAGATAAATTTTGAAAAGCATTAAAAATTGGGGAATCTTTTATTGTTTTCTATAATCGTCTTTTGATCTTAAATGCTATACATTTTCCTTATGTCAAAAGGAGGAAAAGAAGAGAGATGATTATACATGCTTTGATATAATATGCTTTGAATATATGATTATTGATTTGTAAAAGATAGGGGGAATATGAATTGTACGATAAATTTATAATATATATTCCTTTACCAACATGATATCACTACATTTTTATGCTATGACTGACTTCTTTCTTATATTTCTTTTTGCTTATGCCAAAATGGGGAAGATAGATTAGATGATTATGCATGATAGGGGGAATGTTGAAAGGGGGAATATATGTATGCAACTTTATTCCTTATCAATTTGTTTATTTTGTATATTGCAAATCATCTTGTTTGTCATAATCAAAAAGGGGAAAACTGTTGACCTATGGTTGATTTCATCCTCAATCTTTTGATTATAACAAACAAGATTAATATTGCTTTTAACAATTGGTTTTGAGTGATAATAGTTCAATGTTAAAATATATCAAGTATTGCCAAAATCAACACATCATAAATTGGACTCGAAATGAATAGCAAAGTGAAAGTTAAGTATCAAGTCAAATCATTCGAGACAAGAGCTTAAAAGGTCAAAATCAAGACTATTAAATCAGGCTCGTGAAGAAGGTCAAGATCGAAGTCAAGCATTAAAGTCAAACATGGAAGAAACTTCAAAGAAAGATCAAAGACTAGACTTTCAAGATCATATGTAAATATATAACACTTTGATCTTTAGTAATGAATGACAATAGCTCAAAAGTCATTGTGCACAAAGTTATTTTCATATCACTTGCATAAAATATTTTGATCAAAAGTAAAATTGATTTTGAAAATGATGTTTGAACTTGTATCATATTTTCATTCAAAAAAAAAGTCAACGGTCAACTGGATGTCCGATACCGTACTGGACATCCGGTACGACAACGGTCAAATTTTCGGGCCGTTCTCACTTCTGACACCCAACGGTTATATTGGTCGTCCGGTAGGTACCGGATGTCTGATAGGGATCGTCCGGTTGGGCAGAACTTTACCGTTTTGATTCCTATAAATACCAATTCTTTTTCATTCATTAATAACAACTTGAAGAGAGCTTTCTAGTTAAATATGTGAGTGAAAAATCTTCTTTGAGCCTACATCTTTATATTCATTTCATCTATTTCTTTATAACAAAAACTTTGACTGATTGAATCATATTTGCAAAGTCATCATATTCATCAAAGTTTTACTTGAAATGAATAGCAAAGTGAAAGTTAAGCATTCAAGTCAAATCATTCCAGACGAGAGGTTAAAAGATCAAAATCAAGACTATTAAATCAGGGCTCGTGAAGAAGGTCAAGATTGAAGTCAAGCATTAAAGTCAAACATGGAAGAAGCTTCAAAGAAAGATAAAAAAAACTAGGCTTTCAAGATCATATGTAAAGGTATAACACTTTGATCTTTAGTATTGAATGACAGTAGCTCAAAAATCATTTTGTGCACAAAGTTATTTTCATATCACTTGCATAAAATGTTTTGATCAAAAGTAAAATTGAAAAAAATGATTTGAACTTATATCATATTTTCATTAAAAAAAAGTCAACGGTCAACCGGACGTCCGGTACGGCAACGGTCAAATTTTTGGACCGTTTTGACTTCTGACACCCAACGGCTATATTGGTCGTCCGGTAGGTACTGGATGTCCAGTAGGGATCGTCCAGTTGGGCAAAACATTACCGTTTTGATTCCTATAAGTACAATTCTTTTTCTTTCATCAATAACAACTTGAAGAGAGCTTTATAGTGAAATATGTTATAAAAAATCTTCTTTTAGCCTACATCTTTATATTCATTTCATCTATTTCTTTATAACAAAAACGTTGATTGATTGAATCATATTTGCAAAGTCATCATATTCATCAAAGTTTATCTTTTTTCTCTTAATACTTGATTTATTACAATCATTCTTTAAAAGAGAGATATATCTTGAAAAGATTCTTTGAACTTACATTGGATTCATTTATTCCTCATCTTCTCATTAAAACCCTTTGATTGATTGAATCAAACTTGGAAAATGATCATATCAATCAAAGTTTCTTATTTCTCTCTTAGCACTAAATTCATTACTATTATTTATTAAAAAGAGAGATATTTTGAGAAGATTTTTGCACTTACATTGCATAAACTTTTATACATCTTCTCATTGAAATACTTTGATCGGGTGAATCTAATTTCAAATTATCATATTCATCAAAGTTTTTCATCAAACACTTGAGCTATCATTTGTTACTATCCATTGAAGTGTTATCCTCTTTTTGTACTTAATTTGTTTATATTATTTATCGAGAGGGAAATTTTATTGTAAAATCACTTTGATTAAATGTGGGTCGTGTTGAAGTCCCTTAAAGATCAACATTGTACAAGGATCGGTGCTCTTTGTTGTAAGTCACCGTGTGGGTCATATTGAGATCCCGTAAAGCTCAATAATGTGGGTAGGTTGAGGTCACGTAAGGCTCAACATTATATAAGGATCGGTGCTCCTTGTTTGTAAGTTACCAGAAGCGTTGTAAATGATTGTATTGCACCATAAGTCAATCAACATAGTGAAAAAGGCATTGCTCGTGCTGGAGAGCTTGGTAATGGGGGATGTCGATCATTGCATTGGGTCGAACCTCCATAACTATATCGTTTGCATTCTCTATCCCTTTTACTTAACTTTTTTACTTTGTAAAATTATATTGTCTCACTTATTTGCTTACTTGTATTTAATTGTCTTCATTTATTTGCACTTATTATTTGATTGATCTACTTGTTTAAACTAGTTTACGATTATTAATTTATCAACATGTTTTTAACTTACATGATTTTAGTTCATTATTCGAAAAAAAATTAAAAACCAATTCACCCGCCTTCCCTCTCCCTGCTTGGTTAGCCAATCTTAGGCTTTCAACAAGATCCAGGTGTTGCAAACTCACAACTAGAAGTAAAAAGTCAGGATATCTCTAGTAAGGTTAACTTCCTCGCAAATTAGGCTAGCCATTTAACTGAGATGATGACTTAGTTAACTAGAATCACTTCTACTTCTAAAAAGGTTTGGGTTAATGAAGTTGATCTTTCTAGGTTTGATGATCAATTGAATTGTTATGTTGCCCACGTTGCAATTGAAACTCAAAATAACTCTATGTGGTATCTTGATAGTGCATGTTCTAGACACATTTGTGGTGATAAAGCCTTGTTCTCTTCTCTCGATGATTGGAATGGCGGTATGGTTACTTTTGGAGATGGGTCTACTTACCTATCCTAGGTAAATGTATCATTAATATATCTGGATTACCTACTATCTCAATGTGCTTTATGTGAAATGGTTAAAGTCCAACTTGTTAACCATTAGTCAAATATGCGATGCTGATTTTTAGGTTAGTTTTGTCCAGAAAAGGTGTACTGTGTATGGTTCTAGTGGTAGCATTGTCCTCGAAGGTGGAAGAACTTTAGATAACTGTTCTGGAGTTCTTCCTGATTTGAACATTGTGTGCAGTAGTGCCATGATTGATATAGCTGAACTGTGGCATCAACGCCTTTGTCATATGAACTATAAGAGTTTGTCTAAGCTTGCCAAGAAGGAACTTATTAATGGTTTGCCTAAACTTGAAAATATTGATAACTCTCTATGTTACCCATGTCAACAAAGTAAATAGATTAGGATAACTCATAAATAAACTTCTAAAATCTTGACAAGCAAGCCCCTTGAATTACTCCATTTAAACTTAATGGGACCATCTAGGACTGAGATTCTTGGTGGTAAATGCTATATCTTGGTTGTGGTTGACGATTTCTCTCGATATTCTTGGATTGAGCTGTTGAGAGAAAAATATGAGGTGTTCAATCTTGTCATGTCATTGTGCAAAAGGCTTAGGAATGAGAAAGAATTTACCATATCGAGAATTCGTAGTGATCATGAAAAGGAGTTTTAGAACTCTAATCTTGAGAACTTCTGTCTAGATGAAGGAATCCAGCATGAGTTATCTTTGTCGATCACTCCACAACAAAATAGGGCAATTGAAAGGAAAAATCATGTGCTTCAAGAAATAACTAGAGCCATGCTTCATGGTAAGGGACTAGCTATGCATTTATAGGGGTGAAGCCATCAACAATTCATGTAACATAGTAAACAGGGTTTATTTTAGACCTAAAATAGATATGACACCATATGAGATCTGGAAAGGTAAACGGCCTACTGTCAAGTACTTTCAATGTGTTTGGCAACAAGTGCTATATTCTGAGAGATAGAGAAATTTGGAAAAGTTTGATTCCAAAAGTGATGGGGGAATTTTCCTAGGATACTCCAGAAATAGTCAAGCCTATCGAGTATACAATTCTCGTACATGGGTTGTGATGGAGTCCATCAATGTAGTGGTAGATGATGCCTGTAGTGAAGGGGAGATTGGATGATATTGGGTAGAGTTGGAACACTTAAGTATGGATCCTACCATGGTAGCTAAATCAAAAGTAATTTCAGTTCCCGATCCCTCACACACTTCTAATGGTTTAGATATACCTAACCAGGAGTCTTCATCTGATGTTAAAACTAAACCTCCTAAGGAACATTCGTCCAGAGTTAAGACTAATGATCCTACAATGAATATTATAGGGGATTTAGATTAAGGGATGAGACTTCATAAGAAGGTTTTGAACCTGTCATATACTAGTTATGTGTCTCAGATTGAGCCTAAGAAAGTCAAAGATGACCGTAAGGATAAATGTTGGGTAAATATGATGCATGAGGAGCTAAATCAGTTTGTGAGAAACAACGTATGACATTTAGTTCATAGGCCTGATGATTGTAATATTATAGGTACTAAGTAGATATTTAAGAATAAAATGATGATCAAGGTACCATAACTAGAAATAAGGCTAGGTTAGTCGCCTAAGGATATACTCAGGTGGAAGGAGTTGACTTTGATGAAACATTTGTCCCGATAGCTAGACTTGATTCCATTAGAATTCTTATGGCTGTTGCCTGCACTTTAGGATTCAAATTATATCAAATGGATATCAAAAGTGTTTTCTTGAATGGAATACTTCAGGAAGAAGCCTAAGCTGAACAACCTAAAAGATTTATTGATACTAAATTCTACATTACGTCTATAAGTTGAATAAAGCTCTATATGGTCTTAAACAAGCTTCTAGAGCTTGGCATGAAAGACTTATTGCATATCTCATGGAACATGGGTTTTCAAGAGGTGGTACAGATATAACCCTACTCATCAGACATATTGAGGAAACCATCACCATAGCTCATATCTATGTCGATGACATCATTTTTTGTTCTCCTATTTATTATCTTGCTTATGATTTTGCTGAATGCATAAAGCAAGAATTTGAGATGAGTATGATTGAAGAATTAAATTACTTTCTAGGTCTCTAAGTTAAACACACTGATTATGGGCTATTCATATCTCAATCGAAGTATGCAAAAAACATTGTCAAACGTTTTGGGCTAGACAACAAGAAACACACTAGAACCCCCATGAGCACAAGTGTCAAGTTAGGTTATGATCCTACAGGTAAAAGTGTTGATCAGATAATGTACATGAGTATGATATGTAGTTTACTTTATCACACTGCTACCAAACCATTAAATGGTCTACGATTTGAATCTCCTAGGACGACTATTAGTGTTTGTGTACCTCATTGATTAGGTATTTTTTGGTGCATGCATGTGTTGTATCATTGTGTGACATTGATTCATGCATGTATCATATTTGTTTATTTATTTTCTATGAGAAAACTCGTTCATATTTTTTTATTATTTATTTTTTTGTGTTTGCATTTTTGTGTTTGTGTGTTTAGTACATTCATGCTTTAAATTAAAAAAAAATGGAAAATTGAATATATATACATAGTTTCCATTGTTGGTTTAGATTATTTATGGAGTACATAGTATAAGTGTCTTCATATACAATGACTGTGTTTTGTAATAACACTAGCGCCATCAATATTTCGAAAAATCTTGTTTAACACTCTCAAACCATACATATTGATATACGACATCATTTTATTCGAGAGCGTGTGAAGACCCGTGTTGTAATTCTTGAGCATATCTCTATAGAGAACCAATTAGCTAACCTATTTACCAAACCATTAAATGGTCTATTATTTGAATCTCTTAGGATAGCTATTGGTGTTTGTGTACCTCATTGATTAGGTATTTTTTGGTGCATGCTCGTACTGTATCATTGTGTGACATTGATTTATGCATGCATCATATTTATTTATTTCTTTTCTATGAGAAAACTCATGCATATTTTGTTATTATTTATTTTTGTGTGTTTGACATTTTTTTTTGTTTGTGTGCTTAGTGTATTCATGCTTTAAAATAAAAAAAGATGAAAAATTGAATATATATACTTGATTTTGTTAGTTGTGATCAAGCATGAGTTTAATCGATAAGTTGTAACATAATTTCCATTGCTGGCTTAGATTATTTATGGAGCACGTAGTATAGGCGTCTTCATATACCATTTGCACTATACACACTATGATATTGTTAGTGGGACTCTACTGCATGTCTAATATTTGGGTTAATTGACTTGGGTGAGTAGTATTTTTTATGATGGAGTAGATATTTTTTTACTTGACTTGATGTATCTAAATTTTTTTTACTCAAAGGCATTAAATGATAATTTCAGTATTGCTAGATTAATTTTTGATGTTTTGTAGTATCAATGTTTTATTTTAGTATGTTGGGTTGCATTGCTATTATATCTTAATTTAGCTTATGGTATGAAACTGAAATGATGTGCTATGAGATACATA